>CM053027.1:632853182-632970682 GCA_028564925.1 Lithobates sylvaticus | reverse complement strand
TTAGTGACCGTACCTCCTTGAATTTTGATTGCACTACCTCTGCTCTACAGATTGCCACCTTACTGTAGAATCACCACTAGATGGTGCTTTAACACAGGACACCACTAGATGGTGCTTTAACACAGGACACCACTAGATGGTGCTTTAACACAGGACACCACTAGATGGTGCTTTAACACAGGACACCACTAGATGGTGCTTTAACACAGGACAATAAGGTACCTTTTTACTCCTTCCTTGTACATACAAGTCCAACAGCAACCAGGAGCTTCCCTGCTTGGTGACTTGAGTGACAAGGTAATGTCCCTGAATGTTAGAGGCCTCGATAGTCCATACAAACGCTCCACACCATTGAAAGAAGCAGAATCCCTTCTATTTGTGATTTTGCATTTGCTTAAAAAGATTCTTTTTGGCCTAAAAATTGTCTAAAACCCACAAGCATTGTATATTTTCCGAACCCAGAGACCCTGGAGAATAAAAATAGTGGTCATTTTGTTTAAGTCACACAATATTAGCGCAATGATTTAAATTGAATTAAGAAATTCACCAAAGTTAATTTGAGGGCACACAAACGCAATAAAATTACAAAATTTGTTGGAGTTAGTAAGATAACATAGTTACATAGTTACATAGTAGGTGAGGTTTAATAAATATCAAGTGCAACCTGTGTGTGATTAACCACTTCCCACCCGGCCAATGTAGATATACGGCCGGGTGGGAGCCGTCTACTTCTGATAGGACGTTCAGGAACGTCCTTCAGAAGTAGAGGGATCGCGCGCGCGCGTGCCCGCGCAGCTGCGCGTTCCCGATGCGGCCGTGTCACCCTGACACGGCCCATCTCGGATCGGCAGGAGGGCCCGGTGATTGGCCCACCTGATCACATGACGGCCGTGTTGAATCACGGCCGTCATGTGATGTAAACAAACAGCCGGTTGCTAGGCAATCGGCCCTCCTCTCCTCACACGGAAGTCGTCGGTGAGGAGAGGAGAGCGGATCGCTGCAGCCGGCTGGTGATCAGTGAGTATGAGATGTTTTTTTACTCACTGATCACCAGTCTAGGGTCCCCCATAGTAAAACACACGTCCCCACAGTAAAACACACATGTCCCCACAGTAAGACACACATGTCCCCACAGTAAAACACACATGTCCCCAAAACACACATGTCCCCAAAACACACATGTCCCTAAATAATAAAAACCCATGTCCCTCACATATGTCCCACTAAAATCACATGTGCCAATGATTATCTGCACACATATGTCCGTGATCACCTGCACACCCCTTTTACATGATCATTTGCGTACATATGTCCGTGATCACGCGAACCAATTATTATACACTTAACGGAATTTTTTTTACAAAAAACATGTAGCAGAATACATTTTGGCTTAAATTTATGACAAAATTTGATTTTATTGGATTTCTTTTAAAAAAGAAAGGAGAAAATATTGTTTTTTTTCAAAATTTCCGCTATGTTTTCGCTTATATCGCAAAAAATAAAAAACGGAGTCGCGAATAAATACCACCAAACTAAAGCTCTATTTGTGCGAACAAAATGATAAAAAATTCATTTGGTTACAGCATTGCATGACCGCGCAATTGTCACTGAAAGTGCGAGAGCGCTGAAAGCTGAAAATTGGTCTGGGCAGGAAGGGTGTTTAAGTGCACAGTAGGCAAGTGGTTATATGTCAGTATTACGTTCAGGTGCTTATCTAATAGTTTCTTGAACTATCGATGCCCCCCCCCCCCCTGCTGAGACCACCACCTGTGGAAGGGAATTCCACATACTTGCCGCTCTTACAGTAAAGAACCCTCTACGTAGTTTAAGGTTAAACCTCTTTTCTTCTAATTTTAATGAGTGGCCACGTGTCTTGTTAAACTCCCTTCTGCGAAAACGTTTTATCCCTATTGTGGGATCACCAGTACGGTATTTGTATATTGAAATCATATCCCCTCTCAAGCGTCTCTTCTCCAGAGAGAATAGGTTCAGTGCTCGCAACCTTTCCTCATAACTAATGTCCTCCAGACCCTTTATTAGTGGGAATGCTTCAGCAGTCCCACTATTGTTCTTTTTTTATTTATTAATCATCATCGTCATCTTTTTATTATTATTCCGTATGTTTTTTTGGCTCTGCGTAACTTCTGCATACTTTCAGCTATTAAAGCCATTCAACTTTTAAAATGTTCAGCTGTTTTAGCTGATGGTGGGACTTCTTCAACTTTTTTTTTACTATTTATACTTTTTTAAATATTAAGCTTTTTAATCATTTTTTTAACATTGAAGTCAATGAGAGCATGCTTAAAATCCTTAAAATCTTCTTCAGCTACCAAAAGCTTCAGCTCTTTCATACTTTCACCTACAGACACCAAACAAACTTTAACATGTTTACAAAATATTCAGCTATCTGGCTATATCTTTTCAGTTTGATATATTTTACAGTTTTTGTGAAAAAGCTGTTTAGGTTTAGTGATTATTTCTGAAAATTTCATAAAATTTAGGGCATCCAGGCATTTGTTGTCTGTTTTGTTTCCATGGTTACCAAAGCTACAGTGAGGGGTGGTGGGGGAATATGATGGGGCAGTTTTGATGGGGGCAATATGATGGGGCAGTTTTGATGTGGCAGTTTTGATGCTATTCAGCATTCCCACGCATTTTCTCCAGGAAATGCATTTTCTAGTTAGCTTTGATGTATGAGGTTGTGACAAGTAAATTGATACCCAACATGTCAAACAAAAGCTGGCCTTTTTAAAAGCTGATTTCTCTTACTCAGGCATGCGTGTTTAGATAATATGTGCAGCGCAACTGACTTTTTTGAGGCCCAATGCATGCTTTTACGCTTGTACATTTGTGTATGTGCTGGGGGGGGGGGGGGGATTGTAAGTACTTTTTCAGATCGTGTGTAGAGAATTCCGATGGACAAAGTGCCACGCATGCTCAGATCAAATTACGAGACCAAAGCTATTGGCTACTAGCCTCTACGTAGTTCCGTCATACGCAACGAACGTCACCACGTTCAGGATGATCGGATTTTCTGACAACTTTGTCCGACTGTGTGTATGCAACACCAGTGTCGGACAAAATCCGTCGGAAAAAATCCGAAGGATTTTGTGGTCGGAATTTCCGACCGTGTGTATGGGGGCTTAGGTCTGGCCTACACCTACCCTCGGTCCTAGTTGACTTCGCCTTCGTCCCCAAGTTTTACTGGTATGCTTTATTATGTTACATAAATGCAAAGCAAATTTTATGTTGTTATATAACCGGACCGCCTACCATTTGATTGCATACTTTATTTTTGTATTGAATTTGTAGTCTATATCTTAGTCTACTTCATGACAACTGTCTATCAAAATTTGCACGCTGAAACCAATAAAGAACAAGTGGAAAATAAACAGCAAGGAGGTATGTGAACGTGTGTAGCATCAGGGCTATTTTTCAGCAGGAACACGGGGGGAACGCAGTTCCGGCACCTCCAGCACAGAAAGTATGTAACGACAATTGGTGTTGGCAGTGGCGGCTGGTGTTTTTTTTTTTTTTTTGGGGGGGGTGGCACCTCCCTTCATTGCACCCACACGCACTCGCTGTCTGCCTGTCGGTCCGGCACTTACCTCATTTAGGTGGTGGGCATCGGGCAGTGGCTCCTGTGTCCTGGGGGCTCCTGTGTGCAGCGGGGCAGAGGACATCGGCTGCCCCGCCTTTTTTTTGGGGGGTGGCACCTCCCCCCATTGCACCCCCACGCACTCGCTGTCTGCCTGTCGGTCCGGCACTTACCTCATTTAGGTGGTGGGCATCGGGTAGTGGCTCCTGTGTCCTGTGGGCTCCTGTGTGAAGAGAGGCAGCGGACATCGGCTCCTTTGTAATGGAGGAGAGCTCCATCACGGGGCAGCTTCCGCCTTGCGGTTCCTCCCCTCCTCCACCTAGGGGTCCAATAGGATAACTTGTCTTTTCAGCCAATTGGGTGACCTGCTCCCTGATTGGCCAGGAGGAGGATCAGTGTTACAATAGCGAATATTCATTCACTACTGTAACACACCTGGGTGGGCTCGTAGTGCAGTGCTCTGCGCCCCAAGCCCACCTTTGAAGCCTATTAGAGCCTCTGGCTCTAATCAGGTGCTTCAAAAAATACCCCCCTCCCCATTGGAATCCATGCGTCCTGAAGGGGCCAGACGCATGGGGGGGGGGGGGTGGCACCTATGCGCCCTTAATGGATGGGCTGCCCTGGGTTTTGGGATGTGCTGGAGGGTCTATTGATCCTACCTGCTGGGGAGTCTATTGTTGATGGGGAAACTATTGATGCTGGATAAGACTATTGCTGCTGATGGGGGAACTTTTGTTGCTGGATATGTCTATTGCTGCTGGAACTTTTGTTTCTGGGGGGTCAGTTGCTGGGTGGCATCTTCTGTTGAGGGGGGGGTCTATAGTTTCTGGCTGCTGTAGGGTCTTATGAGGTTGGCTGATGGGAAATCTATTGTTACTTGTTGGGGTCTATTGATGCTGTGGTGGATGTATTGTCGCTTGGGGGGTATTTTGTTGTGGGGAGTCTATTGTTGCTGAGAAGGTCTATTATTTTTAGGTGGATCTATTGTTGCTGGGGAAGGGGGCTATTGTTGCTGGCTGCTGGGGATCTATTTTACTGCTTTTCCTTTTATCGTCAACAAGTACCCATGAATTAATCACGGGCACTGATGGGCCGGATATCTAATGGTGGTGGGCTGCAGGTTGCCGACCCCTGCTGTAGGCCCTGTTACAGGAAGTGGCTAAACAACCCACCACCAGGGGGAATTCATGCTATCACTATAGCACGAATTCACAAAATGACACTGCAACAGTATGGAGAGGTGCGGCATGGTGCGGCGACAATAAACACTCACTCAGAGTCCAGTTGAGAGAACAGAACATGTATTAATGTAGAATCCAATAATTCAAACAAACCCAATGGAAAGGCACCCGACCAGGAACACTAATGCCGCGTACACACTATCAGACTATCCGGCAGATTTGTCCGCCGGACTAGAGTCCACCGGACAATCCGGCCGTGCGTGGGCACCGGCTGACCTTTTCTTCCCAAAAGTCCGGCGAACTTAGAAAGAAGTTTTGACTCAAAATTATCCGCTGGGCTCGGCAGTCTGGCGGACAATCCGGCCGTCTGTGTGCTAGTCCGTGGGACTTTTGAAATGAACAGACTTGCCCCACACACAGAGTAAAGTCTGTTCATTTAGAACGTGGCTCCAGGTAGACGGGACTAGCGAAGGAAGTCAATGTCGCCGCCTCAATCGGCGAGATTGACACCTTGCTAGTTCGACACCTGGTATGGAGATTTAATGGGGAATCCCTACGCCAAAAAAAAACGGCGTGGGGGTCCCCCCCAAATCCATATCAGACCCTTATCCGAGCATGCAGCCCGGCTGGTCAGGAAAGGGGGTGGGGACGAGCGAGCGGCTTTTTAAAATACTTTATTAGACAGCTTCTTTCGTCTTCGGGGGTCTTCTCGCCAAACTCCTCCACTATCTTCTGCTAGCTCTTTTACTAGCGGAGGAGCCCGGCTTTCTCCTTCGCCGCCGCCGTCTGGGGGTCTTGTTCCGACTTCGGGGGGTCTTGTCCCGCTCTTCTGTTCTTCTTGCCAGGCTCCTCCGCTAGTAAAAGAGCTAGCAGAAGATAGCGGAGGAGTCCGGCGAGAAGACCCCCCAAGATGGAAGAAGAGAAGACCCCGGGAGCTGTCTAATAAAGTATTTTAAAAACCTGTGTTGTGTTTTTTTAGGTACACATTTTTTCCCCAGGTGAATGGGTAGCGGTACATGGTACCCCATACTCATTCACATAGGGTGGGGGGGCCAGGATCTGGGGGCCCCTTTATTGAAGGCGTAGGGATTCCCCTTGAAATCCATACCAGGTGACGGGGCTAGCAAGGTGTCAATCTCGGCGGCGACATTGACTTCCTTCGCTAGTCCCGTCTACCTGGAGTCACGCTCTAAATTAACGGACTTTACTCCATGTGTGGGGCAAGTCCGTTCATTTCAAAAGTCCCGCGGACCACCGCCAAAACTCCGGCGGGTTGTCCGCCGGATCTAGTCTGCCGGAAAAGTCCGGGCAAGTCTGCACATTCGGAAAGTCCGGCGGAACTCCGCTGGAAAGTCCCGCGGATTGTCCGCCGGTTTAAGTCCGCCGGATAGTCCGGCCGAATAGTGTAGTGTAGCAGGGCAGGTCTCAGATGGGCCGACAGTGTCTGTCTTGAGGGGCGGCATGCAGCTGGGCTGGTCTGTACCCAAATGGGGAGGTTTGCAGAAAGGTTGCCGTGCCCCTATCCTTTCCCTAGTCATCAGGAACCTCTCCTTGCCACTAATCACTGTCCCTGTCAGATGGGTGACCTGTCCCTACACTACCTACTCGCAAAATTTGCACTAAGCCCGGGGGCTAGGGTCTTAACTATGCTCTGCCTGACCCAAAATGGACGCTTGAGTCACATCAATTGGCAGCATGCAAACAGAGAGCTTCCCCAGTGACCCAGGAAACCATAGAGGAACCATGTTCCTCTTGAATTCCTCTCCCCCCTGTAATGTCGCTGCAGTTGAGCGTCACCTGCTGTGGAGAAAGTAGACTGCACCTGCCTACAACTTGACCTTGCAAACGTTAGGGGGCAACTCCATAATCATATTCATGGTATTGGATGGGATTGTCAACAAGCTCATGTAGATGTGATGGTCAGATCAAAAACTTTTAATAGCATAGTCTATACATGAATAAATTCAATAAAAAAATATTGTTCCCTTGTTTTTACCAGTCATCTTGTCAATAATATTGTTAATCTTAATCAGTCTTTCTCTATAAATTTGCTTCCCTGAAGGGCCCACCTCAAAGTTTGTTTGATCTCTTTGGTTCGAAGGAAATAGATGATTGGATTGGCCATGTGAGGTACAAATGAGTAGAGATAAAGTAGGAGAGCACCTACATCAGGTTTTATCGTGACAAATGGAATGTTACTTACAATGTACATAAAGATTCGAGGAGCGAAGTAAAAAGCGATGACCAGCAAATGGGTCATACAGGTGGAAAACGCTCTCCGGAGGCTCTCTGAGCGAGTCATTGAGATTGCCACTATTATTTTGATGTATGACACTAATATCAGCCCCAGTGGCACCAAAAGAACCGCCATAGCAAGGACCAAGACCACCTTTCTTGGGCCGGAAATATTGGTGCATGCCAATGCCGCGTACGCCGAATAGCTACAGAACAAACTGTTGACCTTGTTGGGGCCACACAGGGGGATCTGTGACGCTAGAACGGTAGCAGCTGTATTTATAGAAGGAGACAAAATCGTCCAGCAGATGCCACAGGAAACGGTGACTACTTTATCGGTGATAATGGAGGTGTATCGCAGTGGATGGCAGATGGCCACGTATCGATCTGCGGCCATCAGCATCAACAGGAATGAGTCCATACTTCCAAAATAATGAACCAAGAAGATCTGGAAGAAACACATCCTCAAAGGAATGGTGGAAGCTCCAAACCAATATCCGGCAATGAGTTTTGGCAATGTCACGGTGTCAAATAGAAGGTTGGAGGTGGCAAGGTTGGCTATGAACAGGTACATGGGCTGATGTAGATTTTCATTAAAGGTGACCAAAAATACGACAGTGCCGTTGGTAGTCAGCGATATCATGTAGGCAAAGAACATAACGGTAGATACCAAGCCATGGAAGGCATCAGCAAGCCCAGGGAATCCAACTAATATGATTTCCGACACTGCGGTGTGATTAGACATCATTGCAGATCTAGGAGAAAAAATATCTACAGATCAAAATACATAGTTTAATTGTATTTAACATACCGATATTATAAAAAATTAAAGTGTTACCAAACCCATAAGCCTGCCTTCGCTATCTCTGGTCTCCCACAGTACAGGGGGTCCCCGACTTACGAACGCCCGACCTACGAACCTCTCCTACTTAGGAACCGGGCGCTGCGGGGACCCTCTGCCATTTTCCGCGGACCTTCGGCCATTCTGCGCATGCGCGGCCAGACGGAGCCTCGGAAAATAACGGCAAACATCGGAAATGTCCGTAATTTGCCGCGCATGCGCAGAACGGCATTCGACGGAGCATCGGAAATGTCCGTAATTGTCGTTCTGCGCATGCGCGGCCGTCTTACGAAGATGTCCGATTTAAGAACATGAGGACAGTCCCTAACGAGTTCGTAACTCGGGGACCCCCTGTACACAGAACATGGAAATGCAATTATTTTAGTAATTATAAACTGATAAATACCTTTTCTCATCAGCAGTGTATACAGTGCCTTTTAAAAAGTATTCACACCCCTTGAAATTTTCCACGTTTTGTCATGTTACAACCAAAAAATGTAAATGTATTTTATTGGGATTTTATGTGATAGACCAACACAAAGTGTCACCATAATTGTGAAGTGGAAGGAAAATGATAAATGGTTTATAATATTTAAAAAAAAAAATATGTGAAAAGTGTGGCGGGTACTTTTGTATGGCGCCCCCCGGAGTCAATACTTTGTAGAACCCCCTTTCTCTACAATTACAGCTGCAAGTCTTTTTGGGTGATGTCTCTACCAGCTTTGCACATCTAGAGAGTGACAATTTTGCCCATTCTTCTTTGCAAAATAGCTCAAGCTCTGTCAGTTTGCATGTTCTCCCTGTGCCTGCGTGGGTTTCCTCCAGGTACTCCGGTTTCCTCCCACAATCCAAAAGCCATGCAGGTAGGTTAATTGGCTTCTGTCCAAAAATTGGCCCCTAGTATATGAATGGGGACCTTGGATTGTGGGCTCCTTGAGGGTAGGGACTGATGTGAGTGTGCAATGTACAGGGATAGGGACAATTGTGGACACTCACTCAGGTTGAACTGGATGGACTGGTGTCTTTATTCAACCTTACTAACTATGAAACTATGAGATTGGATGGAGAGCGTCTGTGCACAGAAGTTTTCAAGTCTTGCCACAGATTCTCAATTGGATTTAGATCTTGACTGTGACTGGGCCATTCTAACACATGAATATGCTTTGATCTAAACCATTCCATTGTAGCTCTGGCTGTATGTTTAGGGTTGCTATCCTGCTGGAAGGTGAACCTCCGCCCCAGTCTCAAGTCTTTTGCAGACTCTTATGCCGCGTACACACGACCGGACTTTTCGACGGACTAGGTCTGACAGTCTATCCGACAGACTTTCGGCGGATTTCCGATGGACTTTCCGAATGAACGGACTTGACCACACACAATCACACTAAAGTCCGACGGATTCGAACGTGATGACGTACGACCGGACTAGAATAAGGAAGTTCGTAGCCAGTAGCCAATAGCTGCCTTTGCGTCGTTGTTTGTCCGTCGGACTAGCATACAGACGAGCGGATTTCTCGATAGGAACTGGGTCCGGCAGAGTTCTGTCGGAAAAATGAGAAATTTGAAATTTCTAAAGTCCGTCAGATTTTGACAGCAAAAGTCCGATGGAGCCCACACACGATCGAATTGTCCGACGGATTCGTTCTGTCGGACCTTTGCTGTCGAAACCTTTGTGTACGCGGCATAACAGGTTTTCTTCTAATGCCGCGTACACACGATCGGACTATCCGGCGGACTAGAGTCCGCCGGACAATCCGACTGTGTGTGGGCTCCGGCGGACTTTTTCTTCCCAAAAGTCCAGCGGAAGAAGTGTTGACTCAAAATTATCCGGCCATCTGTGTGCTAGTCCGCGGGACTTTTGAAATGAACGGACTTGCCCACACGGAGTAAAGTCCCTAAAGTCCGCCCACCCTATGTGAATGAGTATGGGGTACATGGTACCCCTACCCATTCACCTAAGGGAAAAAGTGTTAAAAATAAAAACACAACACAGGTTTTTAAAGTACTTTATTAGAACGCTCCGGGGGTCTTCTTCCGACTTCAGGGTCTTCTCGCCGGGCACCTCCGTTATCTTCTGCTCTTTTACCGCGGAGGAGCCCGGCTTTCTTCTTCATCGCCGCCGCCGTCTGGGGGTCTTGTTCCGACTTCGGGGGTCTTGTCCCGCTCTTCTGTTCTTCTTGCCGGGCCTCCGCTATCTTCTTCCAGCTCTTTTACTAGCGGTGGCCCGGGCTTCTGTCGCCATCGCTGTCGCCTTCTGCTTCTTCTGCTTCTTCTTGTTCTTCTTTCTTCTTCCGATGTTGACTCGTCGCTGTCTCCTCTTCTAATAGCTCAGACGTGTTGCGCTGACAGTTATATAGGGACAAGGGGCGGGGCCACCGACTCATGTCACATGGTGACCCCGCCCCCATATGATGTCACAGTCCCAGACAATCCCGCCGGAAAGTCCGATCGTGTGTATGCGGCATTAGAGAGACCTCGAAAATGGGAAAGACAGGGTATTAGCCGGTTAATTCAGCTATATGAGGGTAACCGAATGAAGTTATTTGAAGATTTAAGACGAGAATTTAATATTTCGAATAGGATGTTCCATAAATATCTACAGATTAGACATGGAATTCAGGCCCAATTTAGGTCCTTAACCATTGAATGGGTAAAGACTCCTTTGCTCCAAAAAATAATTAAAAAGAGACCAATGAGAGGCCTGATTTTCAAGCTATATGCTAACCTGGGAGATAGAATTATGAGTGGAAGGGGACCTGACCGGAGTAGACGGGGGTGGGTGAGAGATATAGGACCGATAACCCCAGAACAATGGGATACAATCCTAGAACAAGGATGCTTGGTTTCAATATCCCCTTCACAAAGGATCTCTCATTTGTTCCTTATCTATAGAGCCTACTATACCCCCCAAAAAAAACATTTAAATTTGGTAGGAAGCCTAGGGATGAAAGTCCTAGATGTGAGGCGCCAGGAGATCTTGTCCATATGGTGTGGAAGTGTCCAAAGCTATTCAGATACTGGATAGAAATAGTGGAAAGGATAAATAGAATTTTTAGGACTACATAGAAACCAAAGGCTAGGACTTGACTTCTAGGAAGTTCCGAGGAAGGTAGAGTCCCGTCTCTTGCAAAAATAGCTGTGTTGAGATGCTTGTATCAGGCAAGGCACCTAATAGCACAGAATTGGCAGACCAGGACTCCCCCCTCCTTGATGGCATGGACTGAGTCCATTAACTCCATGATGTTTATCGTGGGGGGGGGGGGGACGACGGGGCAGACAGAGTGTCGTCCCCCCCCCCCTTCGATGCCCCATTCGCAAATTTTTCTGGTAGAGCCCTCTCCGTCAATTATACCATGGAGCTGAACTAGGGCCTTCTCTCCCCCTGTCCTTGTTCTACCAACCAACGAATAACTTGACTGGAATAATTTGGGAACTAGTGGTGTGTAATGGGGGGGGGGGGGGTGTAATTGGGAGGGATAAGTGGGTAGAAAGGAAGGTAGGGAAATAACAATTGTCTTTTTTCTTTTCTTGACTGGCATCATTGACTGTATACCTTTTTTTTAACCTGTAGCCGACCGCCCACTGTCAATTGACGGCGGAGCGGTTCGGCTCTTGTGGCGGGCTGCCGTCATATGACGCGCTAACATTTTGGTCACTAGGGGGCGCTCACGCGCCGCGGGAGGCGCGCGCGTGCCCGCCGCATTGCTGGGGACCCGATGCGCGGGCCCGGTGGCCGCGATGTCCGCCGGGCACCCGAAATTGCCCAGTAACTGAGCAGGACGTGGATCTGTGTATGTAAACACACAGATCCACGTCCTGTCACTGGAGAGCGAGACCGATGGTGTGTTCCTTGTACATAGGGACACCGATCGGTCCCCTCCCTCAGTCAGTCCCCTCCCCCCACAGTTAGAATCACTAACATAGGGAACATATTAACCCCTGCAGCGCCCCCTAGTGTTAACCCCTTCCCTGCCAGTCACATTTATACAGTAATCAATGCATTTTTATAGCACGGATCGCTGTATAAATGTGAATGGTCCCAAAAATGTGTCAAAAGTGTCCGATGTGTCCGCCGCAATGTTGCAGTCATGATAGAAATCGCAGATCGCCGCCATTACTAGTATAAAAAAAAATAATAATAAAAATGCTATAAATCTATCCCCTATTTTGTAGACGCTATAACTTTTGCGCAAACCAATCAATATACGCTGATTGAGATTTTTTTACCAAAAATATGTAGAAGAATACGTATCGGCCTAAACTGAGGAAAAAATTTGTTTAGAAAAAAAAAAAAATGGATATTTATTATAATAAAAAGTAAAAAATATGTTTTTTCAAACTTGTCGCTCTTCTTTTGTTTATAGCGCAAGAAATTAAAACCGCAGAGGTGATCAAATACCACCAAAATAAAGCTCTATCTGTGGGGAAAAAAATGATAAAAATTTTTATTTGGGTACAGCTTGACCTCGCAATTGTCATTCTAAATGCGACAGCGCTGAAAGCTGAAAAATGGCTTGGTCAGGAAGGAGGTGTTCGTGCCTGGTAGGCAAGTGGTTAATAATGTACGTTGTTAACTTTGTCATCTGAAATCTAATAAAAAAACTGAGAATTTAAAAAAAATAAAAATAAAAGTGTGAAAAACAAATTTAGGTTAACATTTTTCAAAAAGCGCTCATACCCCCCCCACGCATAAACGCCAATGCAAACGCGCATGTAGGCCCGCACACATATGTAAATGGTGATTGCACCACACATGTGAAAGTGCCACATATGGACAATTTTATGTACTGCAGTTTTACAGACCTGCTCAGTTATAAATCTTGACATGTTGGGTATCTAGTTACTCGAAACAACATCCTCATTAACCACTTGCTAATGCCGTCCAAGTGGTTATATATATATTTAGCAGAGACCCTATAGAATAAAATGGTGGGTGTTGCAATTTTTTATGTCACGCTGCATCAGTTTTTCAAACGCTATTTTTTTTTTTTTTTGGTGGAGGGAACACTTTCATGAATTAAAAAAAAAAAAAGTTAGCCCAATTTTTTTGTATAATGTGAAAGATGATGTTCCACCAAGTAAATAGATACCTAACATGTCACGCTTTTAAAATTGCGTCTGCCCATGGAATGGCGACAAACTACTGTGAAATTCTCCATCGCCAACGCTTTAAATGCTTTTACAGGTTACCAGTTTAGAGTTACACAAGGGATCTGGTGCTAGAATTATTGCTCTCGCTCTGACGTTCGCGGCAATACCTCACATGTGTAATGCGATCACCGTTTACATATGCGTGCAGGTAACGTAGGCGTTCGCAAGTTAAAAGAAAGTGTGGAAAAAGTTAATCATTTAAAATAAATAAAAATAATTCATAAAAAAATAAAAAAAAATAAAAGAAGCACCCCAATCACCCCCCCCCCGTACACACTCCATTTCAAACGCACAGCGTAGGATGAGCGCATTTGTGTAAACAAAAATTTGCACAACACATGTGAGGTATCGGATTCGTCACAAATGTCAGAGTGAGAACAATTTTAGGGCCATATTTTATGGTTAACCCTAAACTGATAACCTGCGGCGTCTTGCCAACCGCCGCACACACATATACGTCGGCAGAATGTCTTGTACAGGCAAATGGGTGTACCTGTACGTCCCTTTGAATTTGCCACCTTGCGGGTGCATGCGCGCCGCGCGCCGCACGCAGCGGGAGCGTGACCGCGGCTCCCGCAAACTCGATGTCCGGCGGCGGCCGGTGAACGTGAGACGGAGAGGCAGAACTGGGAGATGCCTATGTAAACAAGGCATTTCCCCGTTCTGCCTAGTGACATGACAAAGATCTTCTGCTCCCTGTCAACGGGAGCGGTGATCTCTGTCATGTCAGTGGTAGCCCATCCCCCCCCCACAGTTAGAATCACTCCCTAGGACACACTTAACCCCTTGATCGCCCCCCTAGTGTTTAACCCCTTCCCTGCCAGTGTCATTTATACAGTAATCAGTGGCTATTTATAGCACTGATCGCTGTATAAATTACAATGGTCCCAAAATAGTGTCAAAAGTGTCCGATGTGTCCGCCATAATGATGCAGTCCCGATAAAAATCGCAGATCACCGCCATTACTAGTAAAAAAAAAAAAATAATAATAAAAAAATGCCATAAAACTATCCCCTATTTTGTAGACGCTATAACTTTTGCGCAAACCAATCAATAAACGCTTATTGCGATTTTTTTTTTACCAAAAATATGTAGAAGAATACGTATCGGCCTAAACTGAGGAAAAAAAAAAAATGTTTTTTATATATTTTTGGGGATATTTATTATAGCAAAGATTAAAAAATTTTGCTTTTTTTTTCAAAATTGACGCTCTTTTTTTGTTTATAGCGCAAAAAATAAAAACTGCAGAGATGATCAAATACCACCAAAAGAAAGCTCTATTTGAGGGGAAAAAGGACGCCAATTTTGTTTGGGTACAGCGTTGGACGACCGCGCAAATGTCAGCTAAAGCGACGCAGTGCTGAATCGCAAAAAATGCTCTGGTCAGGAAGGGGGTAAATCCTTCCAGGGCTGAAATAGTTAAATTGAAAATACTCGCATCATCTTCCTGAGCCCAGCAGAGAGCAGAGTGTGGGGACTGTAGTCTCCTGAACAGACATCCTGATTCAGCAGAAACATCCCTGGACTACACATCCCAGCGTACCATGTGCCCCAAAGAAAGAACTCTGGGAGAGGCTTTAAAAAGGGTCAGCAGACTACTCCCAAGGCCTCTTGCTTCCCGCGGTCCATCAATTAAACACCCCTTCGCTGCTTTACAGCCTACCACACAGCGACACAAGGATCCCAGCTCCGACAGGTCCAATGCCGCTTGCTACACAAGGGGCATCACTGCAGCGTTGCTGTAGCCCCGCTAGATCAGACGACTCACGGTCCCAGCAGCCAGTCCGGCATCTCCGCTCATTCTGCAGAATGATGCATCGACTTGGAACGCTCTTCAGGTGGTTCCTGTGCTGTTCTTCAGTTTGGTGAGCGGGCATTCGCCCGCCAATACAATCTTTGATTTATCCTATCTGACAAAACGCTGTATATAGCCACCTCATACCTGGAATTGCCTTATCCTAGTTCATAGAACACTGTATATAGACACTTCACACCTGGAACTGCCTTATCCTAGTTCATAGAACACTGTATATAGACACCTCACACCTGGAATTGCCTTATCCTATCTCATAGAACACTGTATATAGACACTTCACACCTGGAATTGCCTTATCCTATTTCATAGAACGCTCTATATAGACACCTCACACCTGGAATTGCCTTATCCTATCTCATAGAACACTGTATACAGACACTTTACACCTGGAATTGCCTTATCCTATCTCATAGAACACTGTATATAGACACCTCACACCTGGAATTGCCTTATCCTATCTCATAGAACACTATATACAGACACATTACACCTGAAATTGCTTTATCCTATCTCATAGAACACTGTATATAGACACCTTACACCTGGAATTGCTTTATCCTATCTCATGGAACACTGTATACAGACACCTCACACCTGGAATTGCCTTATCCTATCTCATAGAACACTGTATATAGACACCTCACACCTGGAATTGCTTTATCCTATCTCATAGAACACTGTATATAGACACCGCACACCTGGAATTGCCTTATCCTATCTCATAGAACACTGTATATAGACACCTCACATCTGGAATTGCTTTATCCTATCTCACAGAACACTGTATATAGACACCTCACACCTGGAATAACTCTAAGGATTACAACTAGCCAGGCACAACTGTTTTGCTTTGACTGCATACCACTGTCCCACATTCAGGATTCTTGTTCTATGAGCTCCAACTTGCCGGTGAAGATAATTGCGATGCCTTGCATCCTGGACATTGTTATACTATTGCCATTTAAAGGGACACACCCCTAAGATCTAGAATACTGAGTCTCTCATTAGGATTAAAGTTATAATAGGCCACCCTGGGGTTCCCCTTTTTGCAGTGATAGTATATACAGCAACTAGATATTCATTTATTGTCTGTTCCTATGTGCATTGCTATTTTATACCTGTGATTCCAAGTTATTACTTAATTATCTCAGGGGACCTTTTCAACTGAGTCTTGGCTGTTTACCCAGGACTTAGTTGATTAATACCTTGTTTCTTGACTCTCCATTTGAACAGTAAAATCAGAGAGAGCTAATCAATCTGAATTGTCTGTGTGTTATTTAAAGGTACATACAATATATCTGAACCTAGAGTGTCAGGAGGGCTGGAAAGTTAACAGGGTCAAAGTGGTGCAGTTGAACATGCAATTCTAAGCAACCCCCAAGGGGGCAGTGCTACATTTGGGGGCTCGTCCGTGATGTTCTCTGCTGCAGGCCCTAGCCAGTCGAGACAAGAGCCACTACAAGAGAGAGAGAGATGGACTCAGTTGCTGCAGTGGTCTGGGGAAGAGCACAAGGAGCTCAAATGGAGTAAAGCACTGTTCTGGAGATCTCAGAAAGAGAGTGCACAGGGTCAAAGTGGTGCAGATGAACATGTAATTCTAAGCAACCCCCAAGGGAGCGGTGCTACATAAGGCTTGACATGTTTGGTATCTTTTTACTCAATGCAACCCCATCTCTTATATTTTGACAAAACATTTAGCATAATATTGTGTTTGTTTATACTAATATTTATTTTATTTTTAAAAATGATTCATCTAATATTTTGGCGCATTTTTTTCAGTTTTTTGTTTATAATTTTTCAATTTATTTTAGTGTATTTTTTCTATGTGTTTGTTAACAGCTGTGCAAATGCTGTGCGACATAAAAACTTTCAACTACCACCAATTTATTCTCCAGGGTTTCTGCATTCAGAAAATATAGACTTTTTTAAGGGGTTCAAAGTCATTTCCAGCAGATTTCATCACGTGTACGAAAATTCAAAAAAATTGCCCCAGTAGACGAATTGTTATTTTCCTCTCTCCTCCTGTCAGTAGGCTCCCAGTGTTAGATGGGCATAACTGTTCTGATTGTCTCCCAGTGCTACTATCCCTTACTTTAGTCTTGCTGTACAGGAGATTACAGGAAAAAGAATATAAAGATATTGCAGCCGACTCTGACCGGGTAGTTGTTAGAAGGACTTAATCACTCTCAGGGTTGGAAATTTTCCCATAAACAAGCAAACACACGATTTTAGCTACGGATAACACGCAAATCTATATTAGCACTAAGTAGAAGGACTGATACTTGGTTAACCACATGCCGACCACGCCATAGTCGAAAGACGTCTACAGCGTGGTCGGCTTGTTCTAAGTGGATGTTCTACGGACGTCCTCCCAGAAACTTGCTCCCGCGCGCCCCCTGGGGCGCACACTCGGGAACATCCGTGACCGCCAGGTCCCGAGGACCCGGCGCATCACGGATCACGGTAAACAGCCGCTGATAGCGGCCGTTTACCACGTGATCGCTCCGTCAAATGACGGAGCGATCACATGTACACAAACCGGCGTCACGTCATGACGCCGGTTCCTCTCTCCCCTCTCTGTACCGATCGGTACAGTGAGAGGGGAGAAGCGGAAAGGGGGAGAGACGGGACCAGCGCTGTGGGCTGGATGTGTAGTGCCCACAGCGCTGGTCAGTGCCTGCAACACTCTGCCACCACTGTGCAATACTCTGCAACCACTGTGCAATGCTCTGCCACCACTGTGCAATACTCTGCAACCACTGTGCATTGCTCTGCCACCACTGTGCAATCTTCTGCCACCACTGTGCAATGCTCTGCCACCACTGTGCAATGCTCTGCCACCACTGTGCAATGCTCTGCCACCACTGTGCAATGCTCTGCAACCACTGTGCAATGCTCTACCACCACTGTGCAATACTCTACCAATACTGTGCAACACTGCAATACTCTGCCAATACTCGCCAATACTCTGCAATAATTTTTAATAGAAACAAAGATTTTTTTTTTTTCTTTTACCGAATTTTCAGTATTTTTTGATTTATAGCGCAAAAAATAAAAAACCCAGCGGTGATTAAATACCACCAAAAGAAAGCTCTATTTGTGTGAAAAAAAGGACACAAAATTCATTTGGGTACAGTGTTGTGAGAGCACCGAAAGCTGAAAATTGGTCTGGTTAGGAAGGGGGTTTAACTGCCCAGTGGTCAAGTGGTTAAGCACTACCATATACCGAAATAACCATGACCGAACCTCATATCTTCCTCATACCACATTCTGTTGAATTAAACTAAAACTTTTGCACTACAACTACTAACTTACCAATTAATGCTGTTAAACACTGTTGTTAAACATATTGTATTGGATATTACTGCCTTTGGCATTTGGTTAAAATACAATGTAAACCTGATTTTTACTTTCCAATAAAAATGTATGGAAAAAAAAAGAATATAAAGATAAAAATAGATACCTACAGTAGTGAGATTTAAAAAAAAAACAAAAAAAAAAATAAAAATTATTATATATATATATATATATATATATATATATATATATATATATATATATATATATATATATATATATATATATATATATATATATATATATATATATTTTTTTTTTTTTATAATAAATGCATGAATGGATATCATTATATTCACGCAGGAGTA
Organism: Lithobates sylvaticus; assembly: GCA_028564925.1. Taxonomy (NCBI): domain Eukaryota; kingdom Metazoa; phylum Chordata; class Amphibia; order Anura; family Ranidae; genus Lithobates; species Lithobates sylvaticus. Next base: position 632,952,195 of record CM053027.1, on the reverse strand, counting down.
AAATAAATACTGCACAAAAATGTGCTTTGCTTAAAATAATGAAACAAAGATTATCATATATTTGTATCTATATCTATCAAAAATGTAATAAATATATAAAAACATAAAATTAAATAATAGTAATAATTAAATAAAAAAAAAAAAACTTCCACAGTTATGCTTTTTAGAAAAAAATATACTTTTTTTAGGGTTTTAAATTAATTTCCTGCAAAAAAAAGAAATTTTATCACGTGTGCGAAAATTTGAAAAACATGTAAATAAATTTAAAAAATAATAATAATTATTATTATTGTTATACTTATGAAATAAAAAATAATAACTTACGTAGTAATATCTCAGCAGGTTTTTTCTGGATATATGGATCCTGTCTGCACAATGCGCTGTATTTATATATAGCATGGGACATCCCTTGTGGCCTAAAACTGCCAACCTGATTATGTAAGCTGCACATGAAAAATCCTGAATCATTTTTTAATTGCTAATTAACTGACAGGGAGCTTCAACTTCCCAGAACTCCAACTCTCAGGACTCATTTACACCATGTTTAGGGTGTCATGGACCCCACCTTAGAGAGGTTCTCCATCCACGTATGGTCAGCTCATAATGCCTAAAATATATTTATGAAAGTTCTCAAGGTTTCTGGTCCTTGTCTACAATGATTGGTAAAGGGATTAGCAAAATGTTCAACTTTATTAGGCAATAATAAAACGAAGACAATCTGGATTTACACTGAATGCCCAACTCCAAGCCTTTGTTTCATGGGTCTTCGGGAGCAAGTGCTGCAAAAATTACCTACATTCCAGAGCCTACCGCTGCATGAATTCCTTTTCACCAATAGATCTCCTCAGTCTTCTGATTTGAACGATGCCCAACTTCATTCAATCCCTAAGTCAGAGGACACGATGTGAGTTCGGGGTGTCATGGACCCCACCTTAGAGAGGTTCTCCATCCACGTATGGTCAGGCCATAATGCCTAAAATATATTTATGAAAGTTCTCAAGGTTACTGTTCCTTGTCTACAATGATTGGTAAAGGGATTAGCAAAATGTTCAACTTTATTAGGCATTAATAAAAGGAAGACAACCTATATTTACAGTAAACGCCCAACTCCAGGCATTTATTTCATGGGTCTTCGAGAGCAAGTGCTGCCAAAAAGACCTTCAGCCTAGAGCCTACCGCCGCATAAATTCCTTTTCATCACTAGATGTCCTCAGTCTTCTGATTTGAATGATTTTTTTTTTTTTATTGAAAGCCTGTGGCGTGCAAAACACACTCAAAAACTCACCCGGTGCATAAAAAATGTGCACAACATAAAGAGGTGCGACAAAAAAGTGCAACGGGTACACAAGACCTCTAAAATCAGAGGACCTTGTCCTGAATCCCCTGGGGCGTTAGGCTCCTGACAGGGACAAGGACCGTAAAACTTGGTCTTCCTGGCCGAAACCAGTCAGACCCCGTTCTCTGGAAGGTCTGCCGAAACAGACCCACCCAAATACTAGGTGGAGCTCTCCCGAAGAGAGACCCCAACCCTATGAGAGAGGGTGAACTAAGCCAGAAGGCCATGTCCCTACTAATCACACAGTGCTAAACGTGTACAAACATAAAAATACAAAAAGTGACAAACAAACAAAGGAATAAATAAAATAAAGTGGGGGAAGGGATAGTGGAGAGGAAGAGTGAATGAAGTGGCCATTGTGTACAACAATGACCAGGCCCTCCGGCCAGGAATAAAAAATTCCTCTGGTCCCAGCCAAAAGGCCCGGCCCAAGAGGCAGGTGCTAAAAAAGCGTGATATGGTGCAGTGACCGTGGTGCCATAAATCAATGTGTCCCTCACACACAGTGATTGTTTGGCACCCCTGGACTGCCACTCCAGGGGCACATACTCCATAGGCTTTCAAGACCGCCCTGGCCAACGGTCCGGACCACAGCAGCCCCCACCACAGACAGGAAGGTCTAGAGATCAGGGAGCTTGGGGAGAGCCTGTCCCACCAACAGGTTCACCGTCGCTCCCATCACTCCCTCCTAATCACAATCGGGAAATACTAACCGATCCTCCCCCGCAGCTAGGGATTCACGGCGTTCTGTTACCCGAAAAACTGTCTGGGGCTAGAGCCATCCCAATCCAGGCCAGAAGGCCAGGTAACTCGACCCTCTGGCGCCGACCATGGCAGCACCCATCCTCACCAGGAGCACCCTTCCAGCACGGCTCAGACTCAGGCCATACGCTGCCACACCAATTCCAGTGTACCCAGCGTGCCCCTCCAGAAACCGTACCTTCCAGGCACTAATTACGCCATCGGAGAGCGAGCCTGCCACCCTCTCTATAGGGCCAGAAACATCGCCTCCTTTGGCAACTGATAAGAACAGATACTACACTTGATCTTAGCCAAAATTCTGATTTGAATGATCCCCAACTTCATTCAATCCCTAAGTCAGAGGACACGATGTGAGTTCGGGGTGTCATTGACCCCACCTTAGAGAGGTTCTCCTTCCACCTATGGTCAGCTCATAATGCTTAAAATATATTAATGAAGGTTCTCAAGGTTTCCGGTCCTTGTCTACAGTGCTTGGTAAAGGGATCAGCAAAATGTTCAACTTTATTAGGCATTAATAAAAGGAAGACAACCTATATTTACAGTAAACGCCCAACTCCAGGCATTTATTTCATGGGTCTTCGAGAGCAAGTGCTGCCAAAAAGACCTTTAGTCTAGAGCCTACCACCGCATGAATTCCTTTTCACCACTAGATGTCCTCAGTCTTCTGATTTGAATGATAACCAACTTCATTTAATTCCTAAGACAGAGGACACGCTGTGAGTTTAGGGTGTCATGGATCCCAGCTTAGAGAGGTTCTCCTTCCAAGTATGGTGAGGTCAGGTCATAATGCCTAAAATATATTTATGTTCTCAAGGTTTCTGGTCCTTGTCTAGAGTGCTTGGTAACAGGACCTATATCAGTATGATTCACATTTCAATTAATTACAGTAGAATTAATAAAAAAAATATATTGATAAAGGTTTTATCATTTGTTAGCCAAATGAGGCAATTTTAAACTTAAAGCTGAACTCCACACTATCTATTGCACGAAACGACGTACAAGTACGTCATTTCGCACAATAGAGCCGCCCCTGCCACAGTATACAGTATCTCACAATAGTGAGTACACCCCTCACATTTTTGTAAATATTTTATTCTATCTTTTCATGTGACAACACTGAAGAAATGAAACTTTGCTACAATGTAAAGTAGTGAGTGTACAGCTTGTATAACAGTGTAAATGTGCTGCCCCCTCAAAATAACTCAACAGACAGCCATTAATGTCTAAACCGCTGGCAACAAAAGTGAGTACACCCCTAAGTGAAAATCTCCAAATTGGGCCCAATTTGCCATTTTCCCTCCCCGGTGTCATGTGACTCGTTAGTGTTACAAGGTCTCAGGTGTGAATTTGGAGCAGGTGTGTTAAATTTGGTGTTATCGCTCTCACTCTATCATACTGGTCACTGGAAGTTCAACATGGCACCTCATGGCAAAGAACTCTCTGAGGATCTGAAAAAAAAAATTGCTGCTCTACATAAAGATGGCCTAGGCTATAAGAAGATTGCCAAGACCCTGAAACTGAGCTGCAGCACGGTGGCCAAGACCATACAGCGGTATAACAGGACAGGTTCCACTCAGAACAGGCCTCGCTATGGTCCACCAGAAAAGTTGAGGTCACGTGCTCAGCGTCATATCCAGAGGTTGTCTTTGGGAAATAGACGTATGAGTGCTGCCAGCATTGTTGCAGAGGTTGAAGGGGTGGGGGATCAGCCTGTCAGTGCTCAGACCATATGCCACAAAATGCATCACATTGGTCTGCATGGCTGTCGTCCCAGAAGGAAGCCTCTTTTAAAGATGATGCACAAGAAAGTCCGCAAACAGTTTGCTGAAGACAAGCAGACTAAGGACATGGATTACTGGAACCATGTCCTGTGGTCTGATGAGACCAAGATGAACTTATTTGGTTCAGATGGTGTCAAGCGTGTGTGGTGGCAACCAGGTGAGGAGGACAAAGACAAGTTTGTCTTGCCAACAGTCAAGCATGGTGGTGGGAGTGTCATGGTCTTGGGCATGCAGTTCACCAGAGCTTCACAGGTTGACACTGGAGTCCTCTTCCACTCCTCCATGAGGACATCACGGAGCTGGTGGATGTTAGAGACCTTATGCTCCTCCACCTTCCGTTTGAGGATGTCCCACAGATGCTCAATAGGGTTTAGGTCTGGAGACATGCTTGGCCAGTCCATCACCTTTACCCTCAGCTGCTGAGGGTATTTTCCAGACAGTGCTGGAAAATAATGGTGGCCACATAAAATATTAACACTTTGGGCCCAATTTGGACATTTTAACTTAGGGGTGTACTCACTTTTATTGCCAGCGGTTTAGACATTAATGGCTGTGTTGAGGTATTTTGAGGGGACAGCACTTTTATGAGATACTGTATATGCGGTGGGCGGTCTTTAAACATCTACTAACTCGCAAATATTCATAAATTCGTAAATTCAAATATTCGTAAATTCCTAAGTTCGGAACTTTACGAATTTCCAAATATTTGAATTTACGAATTTAGGAATATTTGAATATTTGATTATTTGAATGTCCAAAATTCCGAATTTACGAATATTTGAATTTACGAATTTCTGAATATTAAAATTTACGAATATTTGAATTTCCGAATATTTGAAATTACGAATTTACGCATATTTGAATTCACAATTTACGAATATTTGAATTCCTGAATTTACCAATATTCAAATTTACAAATTTACAAATATTTGAATTTATGACTTTACGATATTTGGCCTATCCAAAACTTAGACCAGTATCAGTATCAGTATTAAATCCAGGAATCGTGGGTCATATTTATAATGAATTCACCAATGCTCTGACATATACCCCCCTTGTAATTCTTCAATACCATGTAATTGTGTGGGAGAATTACAGAATCAGAGCCTCAATGAGTTGGGGTGTGATAAGAACTCCTCTTTAGACAGATCCAGCAGGCTGATACCAGAGCATCCTCCATCTGAGTGATGTTCTCTGTAAGTTCCTGTTGTACAAACTCTTGGTCTTTGGTGTTGGGACACCTGTAGGTAGTTGTGGTTCCTCCTGGATAAAAACTGGTTTCCAGTCGATGTGCACATCCAAGGGTTGGCATCTGTTTGTCGGTAGGAAATGGATCACTCGGGGCACCTTTGGTCCTGGTAATCTAGATGATTTGTCCTTGTAGACTGGCCATCAGTTGTATCCCTGGATCTTCCACACGGTACCTTCTCTAGATGTCTCAGACACATCAGACTCTCTGTGTTTATGGATCTTTAGTCCCTATAAGGTAAAATGAACTCCATGAGAAATGACAAATACATTTTTCGTTAACATAACCTTTGGTTTTACACTCAGTGTCAGGCTGATATCCTGGGCATCCTCTGAGCCCCTCCTTTAGTCAACTATGTGATCAGTCCTTTATCTGATCACTCTGGATGGTAAGATAATGTACAAGACCATTGCCATGGGAGATATAGCTCTTGGGCCGAATAACATGAGGATATATGTTTAGCGTTATGGATACTTGACACTTAACTATATTACATTCTTCAGTCATCTCAGGGTTTGGAATGCTCTGATTCTGGGAAACTAAAATCATCAGAACATCTCGGTTTCACATATGACAGACTAACTGTCAATAATAAGAAAAATCAACATGACTATTAACCTTTTACATGTGAGGAATGGAGATTTGACCTTTTCTTTTACCATCATACAAGAACCATTATGCCTCTTGACATCAATAATGCCGTTAGGATTCAGTCTTCCTCTGGAATTACCGTCTTTGGCGACTTCTTGGTTTGAACGACCTGCTTAAGTCAAAGGAATGAAGTAACCACTGATAAATAAGAGAATAGTTATCTAACGAATAAGATCCCCTGGCAGGGACTTCAGGATCCTCATTAATGTGACCTGGGGATAAAATGGCATTAGAACCTCTGTCTCCAAGGCCTTTATTCAGTGCATTCCTCTGATCTCTGGCAACCTAAACATTCAGGAATTCTGTGGCCCTTGGTTGGCAACAGGATTTGCCCCTAACAAATAATTATTAAGGCTCTGGGCTGCAAGGTAGCTACTTAACAGAGTAGCAATTTGATCTATTTTGGCCTCCGTTGCACCTATTGGCCTATCAGAATCGTGTTGTTGGTCCTGATTCCTGTGAGTCCTTTGAACTTCTGGCTCAGAATGTTTAGGCAAGTCACAGTCGAAGGCACTGGTTCTGTTCTGGTGTGCTGGTCTGGGCCTTGGTGGCATTTGACCTTCCCGAGCATTTTGGGGAGCTCTAGGGTGTGGTGGATCCCTATTTACCTGTGGGGATCCCTGGTGTAAACAATACCTGGTAGAGTGGGGGTTTCCACCTTCATGGGTAAATCTGGGCCTTTGGGGGAATTCCCTATGGTTTCTCCTAAACCTCGGGCCCTGTTCCCTTTCAGGATAATTATTAGGTGACCTCTGCTCCCCCATCCTGACCGATGGGGTAGAAGCTGTCACCCTGGGGGGGACTATTTGGCATATCTCCCTTGACTACCTCAGCATACTGTATGTTTTCCTCCTCGTTTCAGAATGTAATGGTTGAGGGAAAATTGGAGTCTAGGCCACAATTTTGGGACCAGGTTCACGCCTTTCTCGGTACTCACAGGCCTGCTGGATAGAGTACAAATTGTCACTCTCTTTCACCAACCAGTCCAGTGATCACCCCAACTAGTAGTCCCTTGCTAAGCTAATTTTGATGTAGGAGGGTAATGCCTCAAAGAACAGAGATTTATGTAGCGCTTACATCCTTGCTTATTAATGTATGTTTGCATGTTTTAACAAAAGTCTATGGACATTTATATGGCTTAGTATTTGGCGCCATCTAGCGTCCAAATACTGATAGTGAACTTAAACGATTATTGCTTTTACAAAGCACTGAGCTGAATACAGGAAGTGGCTGTTATTTATCTTGGAAGGTTGACCTTTTTACCCAGGATGCTTGGTGACCTACCCATGGACAACCCCTCTGACAGTGCATGCTGGGTAGGACATAAAAGGAGTCCTAGTGGCCATTTTGGGTCTCTTGGGAACGCATGGCCTGCCTGTGAGGACCTGTGAGGAGGCCTCCCGGAGGAAGTGGCCTACAGCCATTGCGGAGTGCAACCCCACTCGATTGTGTGAGTGACCTGACGGTGCCAGAGATACAGTGACCGGATTGGAAAGATCCAGAGACACTCGTTCGAGCATCGGAGGACCGGGTTCACCCAGCCGAGCGGAACGGAGTGACGGAGCCAGCTGACAGAGAAGCAAGCTGCAAACACCGGACCAAAGCTACCATACAGAGCTCCGATCCAGTTGGTGAGCGGGTTGAGGCCCACAGTTTATTGACTTTTGCACCTAGTCAGACTTATATACAGGCCTCGCTGGGATTTATAGTCCTATGGAGGAGGAGTATAGCAACTGACACTAGGCAGGCATAAGGCCTATCTGCTATTGCATCTCAAGCCTTGTATCATAGTTACTGAAGTTATACCAGGATCATCTTTAACTCAACTTGAATTACTTTAACCCTTGGATTACAAATCAAAAGGAATTATCCTAGCTAGCAAAGACAAGAAGACTCAAGACTGAGTACTTTAAGTGAGATCTCACGCATAGCTATAAAAGTAGGGGGAGCTCCCTGGTAATTATCTTGTTTGTAATTGTTATATCAAACTTCATTGTCCTGTCATTCTATGTTGGGATGACAGCACAATTATTGTAATCACCTGTTTGCCAATATATACAGTAAAATTATATTTTGGTTAAGTACCCCGTTGTGTGGAGTATTGTTTTCTCCCAGCAGGTGGAGCCAGTGGATCCTGAGAGGACAATACAGGTATATTGTGTTATATTATATTGTACTGTATTGTATTGCACCACAGCTGTGTCAAGGGGACTGAGTCAAGTTAGTGGGGTCTATTAGCAGAGTGCAGGACCAAATCAAATCAGCAGCTCCTTCGAGGGTCAGTGCTACATTTAAATTTGGGGTGGTTATATTCTGGCTCCTTCTCTGCTAGGTGGTAAGCACTTTTGAGCACAGCCAGAAATTCAGTGGGGCTTTGGTGATTGCCACATCTCAGATTATATGTAAAGGTCGTAAATGTAAAGGTCGAATTTCAGAGGACAGCAGTGTTTAGTTTCTTGCTAGGAAGTACCATACAGACTTTTCAAAGATTCAAAGAATTTACGGTACTTGGTTTCAAATACCCACGACAAGAAATTAATCCTAGACTGGTCATCATACAGGCCTACAGCTAAGAGGGTGTTTTCATAAGCCTCAAGGTGGTCATTGATGGACATGGACCCTTTCCTAACAAAGATTCTTCCCCACTGTCTGGGTCATATCCTTCAGACTGAGAGTCATCCTTAGGGTTATAATTAGACAACTCAGTTTTAGGGTTAGGCATATAAGCACTACCCCGCTGCATGAACTCCAATTGTTTCTTCAATTCTCCTAATTGTTTTATGAGTAGCTCCTGTCCTAATCTAAACTGGTCCACTTCTTTTTCCAATTTTCCATTGCTGACAATTAAAGAATAATCGAGCATCATCCATCTCGTGTGGTGTGCAGCTATTTTTTCTTTCTATGCAGATGAGATATGGACGTCACTCATACAGAGATGGATATAGAGATCACACTGCTCTTAGCTCACACATGTATGATGACACCCTTCATACCAGTTCCTTCCAAAGAATGCTACTTTTATATAAAGATAAGTAATTTTATCTGAGTGGTCAGTCCATCAGACTATGGAAAGGGGAGGGGAACAAGTGTTGACTGAGCTACAGAACCTTCTGATTCCTCTCAATGAACTCCACAACCAATCCCACCCAATCCCAGTTGATTGGTTTATTTGCAGAGGTTCACACATGGCCAAAAAAGGATAAACAAAAACTAACCAAATTCTGTACATTTATGATGTTGTGTTGGCCTTGGCCTAAAAGTGTTTTATGGTAAATACAGCCCTGCTTGACCAGAACCACTTTTCTATGGCCACAGATATTTATTTTTATGGACACTCTTGGTTTGCTTGCATTCTTTACTGACAGACTTTAGTTACTTAGACATTTCCTAACTTCACTGTCCTACCATCACAGCTTGCGCTGGACCCCTGATCACAGTGATTCATTGTTTGTGCTTCAGCCTTGAGGAGTCCAACAAGTACCACAAGTTCACATCTGACAATGCCACAATACAGCACATCTACAGGGTAAATACCTATATGTGGCATGTGATATGGTTCAGTTTAGTAGCGGAGTTCCATGTCATGTTGCATTGTAACCACTGCATGACTGTTACTTCTTTACAGATTTATATATATACTTCCGATTTTTTTGCCTCCGGAATTAGTAGCACTTATTTATTAAATTTTTTTTACAAAGGATCAGTCCATCCAAAAGTAATATTTAGTTATAGATAGATAGATAGATAGATAGATAGACAATGGTGGGTGGTTGTCTTGAGTACACCAACCTGAGATCTCCCTTTAAAAAATCCCAAATCTGTTCCTGTCCACATGAGGGCTCTGGGTGCTCCCTCATACCACTGTATGTCCCCACTCTCCTTGTGGTGACCCTCCCCGCTGGGCAGATTCCCTCCACCCATGGGGGTTGATCTCTTTCTCTTTCATGTGTTCCTGCTACTATGGGGTGTCCCTTGCCTCTTTGTGTGTTCCCCCTCTGCATGGGGTGTCCTCATCACCTCCTTGTGTTCCCTCTGTCATGCCTCCACGCTTCTTTCTATCTTCCTGCCTTCATTGGGTGACTAAACTTGTTCTGTAGATTCTCTTCCACATTGAGTGTCCACACTGCCTTCTATGTGTTCCCACCCCCATGGAGTGTCATTGCTCTTCTCTATGTGTTCCCATCCCAAAGGAGTATTCCTCCTCCACTCTATTTTTTCCCACCGCTATGGAGTGTTCCTCCTTTCACCCATGTGCTCCCCCAGTGGAGTCCCTACTCCCCTCTATGTGTTCCCACCAATGGAGTATCTCTGCTTCACTCTGTGTTCCTATCCAATGGACTGCCCCTTCTCTACTCTGTGTGTACCCATGCCATTGAGTGTCCCTCCTCCCCTCTGTGTTTCCACCACCATATTGTGTCCATATTGTGTCCTCACCCACCTTTGTGTTCCCAGGGGGTGTTCCTGCCCACCATTGTGTGTCCCCCCCATGAGTTGTTTATGCCCTCTTTTGTGTTTTCCAGCTGTCTTGTTGCATTCTCTCTACGGCCTGATTCACACCTATGCATTTTTTGTGCTTTTTGCATTTTGCCGATTTGCACTACAGAACGTGTTCCATAGGAAACCATGTTAAATGGACTGTAGTGCAAATCGGCAAAATGCAAAAAGCACAAAAAATGCATAGGTGTGAATCAGGCCTAATATAGAATATATTTTGGAATACATGGGATCAAATTCTTTACCAAGTAACTATGGACCTGTTAGTTTAACTTCTATAGTTGGGAAGATACTGGAGCATTTAATAAAAGACCACATAGAGTTCTTGCTGGAAAAAAATATTTTAAGCAACAGACAGCATGGATTCATGAAAGACGGAAGTTGTCAATAGAGATGGGCCGAACTGACCCCTGTTCAGTTCGCACCAGAACATTCGAACACTGCGAAAGTTCGGACCTGAATAATGAACTCCATTAAAGTCAATGGGACCCGAACGTCAAAAATCAAAACTGCCCATTTTGAAGGCTTATATGCAAGTAATAGGAAAAAACAATCCACCCTGGATACTCACTATGCACAGAATCAGGCCCCGACCGCTACAACCCTAGCAGACAGACATTACCTAAAGTCTAAAAAAACAGAGCTGTGCTCTTGAGCGTCTGTGGCGTAAGGCAAAGTCACAGCAAAATTTCAGACAATATAAATTTGCCCTCCAAAAATACCATTCATGTCTCCACGCTGCCAAACAGACTTACTTTATCACTCTCATTAACACCCTCTCACACAGTCCCCGTCAACTCTTTTCTACCTTTAATGCTCTACTTCATCTGCCATTACCTCCACCCACTAACTTAATGCCCAGGAGATTGCTAATCACTTCAAAAATAAGATTGAGACAATTCGTCTTGAGATTTCCTCCACTCTACAGATATCTCCCTCACTTTACACTCCTTGTCCTCCTGTACAATCAAAACTCTTGTTTAACCCAACTACTACAGAGGAAGTCAATAAACTTTTTTCTAATGCCCACCTAACATCCTCTATCCTACACTCTTTAACTCATATCGTCAACCTCTCCCTCTCTACTGACATCTTCCCCAACCCTCTGAAACATGCATTAGTCCCTCCCATACCAAAAAAGGCCTCACTGGACCCCACCAATCTTAACAACCTAAGACCCATCGCCTTACTCCCTTTTGCCTCCAAAGTCCTTGAACGCTTAGTCTACAACTGACTGAGCGACCACCTCATTGAGAATAACCTTCTTGATCCCCTTCAGTTTGGATTTCGTCCACAGCACTCCACAGAAACTGCTCTCCTAAAACTCACAAACGACTTACTAACAGCTAAAACCAATGGTCATTATTCCATATTCTCACTCTTGGACCTCTCCGCTGCCTTTGATACAGTTGATCACCCCCTCCTCCTCAAAAAACTCAATTTGCTTGGTACCCATGGCTGTGCTCTCCATTGGTTTGAATCTTACCTATCTCACCGCACTTTCAGTGTCACTTACAACTCTACTTCCTCCTCTCCAACACCTCTTACCGTTGGGGTCCCCCAAGGTTCTGTCCTTGGACCGCTACTATTCTCGATCTACACATTCTCCCTGGGTCAGCTGATAGCCTCCCATGGCTTCCACTATCATTTATATGCCAATGACACCCAAATGACACCCAAATCTTTCTCTCTACCGCTCAGCTCACCCCATCAGTCTCCTCACACATCACTGATTTACTAACAGACATATCAGCCTGGATGTCACACCACTTCCTCAAACTGAATCTATCTAAAACCAAGCTCATAATATTTCCTCCCCCACGTGCCCTTTCCCCTGACTTCTCTGTCAAGATCAATGGCACAACTATATGTCCGTCTTTCTCCATCAGCTTATCCCAGTCAGGGCTTGGCTCAGCCCTTCCTTCTCTGAGCCGACCGCTCAGCTGTCGGCTAATTGCCAGCTCTTATCTCTCCACAGTTACTCAGCTGTTGATGATATCCTGCTTGTCAGTCCTGCCTACTTAAGCCGTCCAGCCCAGAGGATCGCTGCCTTCGCCTTAGTCAACATCACAGAGACGCTCTCCTGCATTCCTGTTAAAAGACTTGCTTGGTTGACATCCCTTCTTGCTCCATCCTATCCTTATGGTGGTTGACCGGTTCTCAAAAATGTCTCATTGTATTCACTTAAGAAGTTGCCCACTTCTAAGGAACTGGCTTCCATTTTTGCTGGGGAGATCTTTCGCATACATGGGCTACCCAAGGTGATTGTCTCAGACAGGGGTAGTCAGTTTGTGTCCCAGTTCTGTCGAGCCTTTTGTGCACAGTTGGGAATTCAGTTTGTTTTCTCTTCTGTGTATCATCCGCAGAATGAGCCAATCAGTCCTTGGAGCAATTCCTACGTTGCTATATTTCTGACCAGTTGTTATGACTGGTCAGACCTATTACCGTGGGCAGAGTTTACTCACAACAGTGCCTTGAATTCTGCTTCCCGATTGTCCCCGTTTATGGCGAATTCTGGTTTCCAACCTTTCATGTTACCTGACTCATTTGTTCCGCAGAGTATTCCTGCATTAGAGGAGCATCTCTGTGGACTTCGTTCCACTTAGGCACAAGTCCAGGAGGCTTTGCGATATGCTAATGATAGGTACAGATTCCATGCTATTAGCATGCATTAAAAAGGGTATTCACCCAAGAGATAAAACCAGTGGTGGCCCGTCCATAGGGGGCACACGGGCGCCCCCCCCCCAGCAGTCACAAATAAATAAATAAATAAATAAATAAAAATAAAATAGAAAAAAATTTCCTTTAAGTGCACTGTGTTCGGGTGCCGTACACAGTGCACTATGGGAAGCGCCACATCTATGCAATCACGAGATTGCAGACGAGACACTTTATTTGCAGGGTTTTGAATGGGCTGCGTGCTTTGTTCTTCTTGTAAGACGCCACTTCCAGTTTTTCCATACTTGCCAACAGTTCTGAATCCCGATTGTCCTGGGACAATCCCGATTTTGTGACCCTTGTCCTGATCGGAGCACGTCCCGATTAAATCCCCGGGATTTTGCTTTTTGTCCTGGGAAATTTGGAATGTTTTAGCAAAAATGGCCGGTGGGCTACAAAAAAATGGCCCCGCCGTGATGACTAATCCCCTTGTGTTCAGTGGAGAGGGGAGGCCCCTCCCCTCTCCACTAAACACACGGAGAAAGCCGGGAACTGACTAGCTGCTGCTGAAGGGGACAGGCGCGGCATAAAGGAGGGGCCCCTCTGCCAGGGAAACTGAGATGTGAGGCGGACTCTGCTGATGGAGACACTGAGATGTGAGGAGGACTCTGCTGATGGATCCACTGAGATGTGAGGAGGACTCTGCTGATGGAGTCACTGAGATGTTAGGAAGACTCTGCTGATGGAGACACTGAGGTGTGAGGAGGACTCTGCTGATGGGGACACTGAGATGTGAGGAGGACTCTGCTGATGGAGACACTGAGATGTGAGGAGGACTCTGCTGATGGAGACACTGAGATGTGAGGAGGACTCTGCTGATGGGGACACTGAGATGTGAGGAGAACTCTGCTGATGGGGACACTGAGATGTGAGGAGAACTCTGCTGATGGGGACACTGAGATGTGAGGAGGACTCTGCTGATGGAGACACTGAGATGTGAGGAGGACTCTGCTGATGGGGACACTGAGATGTGAGGAGGACTCTGCTGATGGGGACACTGAGATGTGAGGAGAACTCTGCTGATGGGGACACTGAGATGTGAGGAGGACTCTGCTGATGGGGACACTGAGATGTGAGGAGGACTCTGCTGATGGAGCCACTGAGATGTGGGGAGGACTAGCTGCTGATGGAGACACTGAGATGTGAGGAGGACTCTGCTGATGGAGACACTGAGATGTGAGGAGGACTCTGCTGATGGAGACACTGAGATGTGAGGAGGACTCTGCTGATGGAGACACTGAGATGTGAGGAGGACTCTGCTGATGGGGACACTGAGATGTGAGGAGAACTCTGCTGATGGGGACACTGAGATCTGAGGAGGACTCTGCTGTAGGGGACACTGAGATCTGAGGAGGACTCTGCTGATGGGGACACTGAGATGTGAGGAGGACTCTGCTGATGGGGACACACATATAAGGAGGGACTCCGGTGATGGGGACACACATGTGAGGCGGGACTCTGCTGATGGGGACACGGCTGTAAGGAGGCCTGTGGGGCTCCGCTGATGGGGACACAGATGTAAGGAGGGGCTCCGCTGATGGGGACACGTGTGAGGAGGACTCCGCTGCTGTGGGCACCTGATGTAAGAAGGGACTCTGCTGATGGGTACACAGATGTAAGGAGGACTCCGCTGATGGGGACACAGATGTAAGAAGGGGCTCCGCTGACGGGGACACAGATGTAAGGAGGACTCTGCTGATGGGGACACAGATGTAAGGAGGGGCTCCGCTGATGGGGACACAGATGTGAGGAGGACTCTGCTGATGGGGACACAGATGTAAGGAGGGGCTCCGCTGATGGGGACACTGATGTAAGGAGGGGCTCCGCTGATGGGGACACAGATGTAAGGAGATGCTCAGCTGATAGGGACACTGATGTAAGGAGAGGCTCTGCTGATGGGGACTCTGATGTAAGGAGGGGCTCAGCCGATAGGGACACTGATGTAAGGAGAGGCTCCGCTGATGGGGACACTGCTGTAAGGAGGGGCTCCGCTGATGGGGACACTGATGTAGGGGCTCTGCTGATGGGGACACAGATGTTAGGAGGGGCTCAGCTGATGGGGACACTAATGTAAGGAGGGGCTCCGCTGATGGGGACACAGATGTAGGAGGACTCCGTTGATGGGGACACAGATGTAAGGAGGACTCCGCTGATGGGGACACAGATGTGTCTACACCCTACACCGAGACCAGTCAGTCAGGTTTTATCTCAGACAGGTAAAGAGAGGATAGGGATAATACACAATGAGTTCTACACCCTAATCTCATGTGCATCTTAAGCCTCATACACACGATCGGACCTTGGACCAACTTTCCCGTGGATTTTTGTACAAAGGGCGTTGGCTCCAAATTGGTATTGCATACACACGATCGGACTTTTTAGGCAACAAACAGGAACGTAGTGACGTTTCAACGTACTGACGACACTTCAAAAGAGGACGTTCGAATACTCCAGCGCCACCTTTGGTCAACTTCTATATTGTTGTCTGATCTTTTGCATTGGTTCTGAGCATGCGTGTTTGTACTTTGTACAAAAGTCCGATGGTTTTGTGTACACACGGTTGGACTTTGCTCCATCGGACTTTTGTTGGCAGAAAGTTGGTCCGTTCGCACAGCCAACAAAAGTCTGATGAAAACTGAAAAAGTTGGTCCAATGGAGCGTACACACGGGCAGATGTTGGTCCAAAACAGCTAATTTGCATGTTTGTTGTCAAAAAGTCAGATCGTGTGTATGGGCCTTTACACCCGGATTTTTCTAAAGGCTACGTTAGAACACATAGGCCTTGGAGCTGGGATGCAACAATGAATCTCTGCACTTTATTCTAGTCAAGGCCATTAACGTAAGAGAGGAGCCTTTTTTTTTTAATTATACTAAATGTAATTTTTTATTTCTAAAAATAACAAACATGTCATACTTACCCTGTAATGGTTTTGCACCAAGCAGCCCTAATTGTCCTCTTCTTGGGTCCCCCACCAGCGCCCCTGGCTCCTCCCCCTGATGAGTGCTCCCCTTAGCCAGTGGCTTGGCACTCATGCATATTCGCTTACAAGCCAGTTCTATACGTCCATTGATACACAGAGTGCAGCTCAGCACCGCCCCTCCCTGCTTCCTCCCCACTGGCTGTGATTGACAGCAGCGGGAGCCAATGGCTCCTGCTATAGTTTCTGAGTCAATGAGGAGGGAGAGAGCAGAGTGAGACACTGCTCTCAGGCACAGAGCTGGACTGTGATCAGGCTCAGGTAAGTATTGGGGGGCGCATGGATTCCAATGTTTTTTTATTTGAAGCACGTGATTAGAGCCAGAGGTTCTAAAAGGGTGGGCTAGGAGCGCAGAGCGCGGCGCCCTGAACCCACCCAGTTGTGTGACAATAGCGAATGAATATTCACTATTGTCACACTGATTCTCCTCCCAGCCAATCAGGAAGCGGATCCTGAGACCGTTTCCCGATTGGCTGAAAGGAGAAGTGATCCTATTGGCCAAGGAGGAGGCCCTCGCCGGTGCTCCTCCCCCTCGAGCAGTGCCCCCCAGGGAAATATATAAATATACTCCGCGCCAAAAAAACAAAAAATTTAGCAACCACTAAAAAAACACACTAGAAAAACCCAAAAGTGCATATATAGAGAAAAAATGTAAATAAGCTACAAAGCTGCTCCCCCTGATTGCACAAATGTGGACAATATCATAGATGGGTAAATAGAGGGCGCTAGTGCATAGAATGACAACAATATTAGAGTGAACACCTGTGAATCCAGTGCCAGCTATAAAGTTGCTCTACAAAAATGTATTATTGCATAGATACATTAAATCACATGTGACATTAGTGTTTTGACTAGACATGTGCAATTCGTTTCGTTTTTTTTTCGTTTTTCGTTTTTTTTTCGTTATTTTCATTCGTTCATTTTTGTACGAATGAACGAATCGTTCGAATCCGAATAACGAATCGTTCGAATCGTACGAATCCGATTAACGAATCATTCGAATCGAACGAATCCGAAAAACAACGAAAATACGAAAAAACTAATTAGAAACAAGGAATGTACTAGAAAATGTGAAGAAAATCCGAAAAACGAAAACGAACGAAAAAATTCGTACATTCGTAACTTTTTTTTTTGTTGAATTGGTAATTTTCCGTGTCCCTTACAATGGTGCTGCTAAACGTGCTTCGAATGGATTGAACAAAAAAATTCATAACTTTTTTTTTCGATTCGTAACTTTTTATTTTTTTTTTCGATTTGTAATTTTCCGTGTCTCTATTGAACAAAAAAATTCGTACATTCGTAACATTTTTTTCGATTCGTAACTTTTTTTTTCGATTCGTAAATTATTAAAATGTAATAATAGCATACACATTACATAAAATTATGAATTATGCTCCGATTACGAACCTACGAATGTTACGAATGTACGAATAAATACAAATGCGTCCGAAAATGAAACTAACGAAAAAACGAATCAACGAAAAAATAACTCTTACGAATGTACGAATCGTTACGAATACGAACACCGACGACTTACGAATGTACGAATCGTTTACGAATCAACGGAAACAACAAAAACAAAACGAAAAAAAACGATTTTTTTTCGGAAACGAAAAAAAACATTTTTTTTTCGGAAACGAAAAAAAAAAACGATTTTTTTTCGGAAACGAAAAAAAACGATTTTTTTTCGGAAACGAAAAAAAACGATTTTTTTTTCGGAAACGAAAAAAAAAAACGATTTTTTTTCGGAAACGAAAAAAAACGATTTTTTTCGGAAACGAAAGAAAACGATTTTTTTTCGGAAACGAAAAAAAACGATTTTTTTTTCGGAAACGAAAAAAAAACGATTTTTTTTTCGGAAACGAAAAAAAACCGATTTTTTTTCGGAAACGAAAAAAACGATTTTTTTTCGGAAACGAAAAAAAACGAATTTTTTTCGGAAACGAAAGAAAACGAATTTTTTCGGAAACGAAAAAAAACTAATTTTTTTCGGAAACGAAAAAAAAAACGAAACGAAAATAAACAAATTTTTTTGTTGTGCACATGTCTAGTTTTGACACATTACAACAAAATAAGTGAACAAAATGAGAAATATTGTATTCATATGTGACATTAGTGTTTTGACACACTGCAAAAAGATAAGTGAACAGAATGAGAAAGTCCCAATAGAGAATAAGCAAAAATGGTAGTGTGAACACTGTAGTCTTCTTAGTGAATAAAGAGTCTTCTATATTCTTGACGGAAAAATCCTTCCCCAGGAAAAAGGGAAACAACATCCCACAGTGCCAGACAATTAGTCTGCTTACCAGATGTATTGGACTTCTTTAGTTAAAAAGAAAGGCCTGTACAGGATTGTGCCTGCTCACATACGGAGACTGTGTCTTAATGGAAAAAAAACTCTTTCCCGGATGATCAGATATGGGACAAACAATACATGCTCCCATAGCGTGATACGGTTTATTAAAATTAGATTAAAAACATAAAACGGAAAGCCAAGTGGCCTCTTACATTGGTTAATGCCCACTGAGGCTGCTCGTTTTGCTATCAAAGTGTAGGGCATGCGAGCCGTGAACCACCACCGTGGTCGGCGTGCGTTCCACCCGAGCGACGGAAACAGCCAGAGAAGAGAACCGGAAGTGGGATCAGGAAACAGGTGACCAAGGTGACGCTCGGACGTCCTTTTTCGTATGAACGTCTTCAGGGATGCCCCCCAGAGAAAGATGCTTGCCCTGGGGGCACCACTGCATGTTCACTCCTGAGTCGCTGCTGTATGCGTTCATAAGACACATAGAGCTGCGGCTCGGCCCCACCCCCACTCTCTCTCCTCATTGGCTCACTTGCCATGATTGACAGTAGTGGGAGCCAATGGGCTCCCGCTGCTGTCTGAGGCAATGAGGAGGGAGAGTCCCCATCTAGCCAAGGCTATCATGAACATCGTCGGATCGGAGGGGGCTCAGGTAAGGATTAGGGGTGGGGTCGGGAGAGGCGCTGCACACAGAAGGTTTTTTACCTTCATGCAGAGAATGCATGAAGGTAAAAAACCTTCAGCTTTTAGAACCACTTTAAATGAAGTTGGTAAAAGTAGGAAGACTGGAAAAAGAAAATGAAGCTAAAGAAATTTATTTTGTAAATAATCTCCTTTAAGTCAATATTATACATTTTGACAAATTGTCTATTTAGGTGGCCTTGGTATATATCTTTCTTACATAACAGAAAGTGCTGAAACGGGAGAAAACAAAAAAGAAAAGGAACTTCTACCAGATGGTTGTGGAAATAAAGTAATCTGGAGGTCTTTTACTTCTGGTTCACTTTCAGGTTTCCCTTCCATTACATCATCATCCTTCCAATATCAACCCCCGGTCTTAAAATATGGCGTTGACAGTTGAAGGCCTCAAAACAGCCATCTCATGTTACGTTTGCTTTGGTGAAGAATGCGTCTCAAGAAAACCAAAAGGAAAAGGAACTTCTACCAGATGGTTGTGGAAATAAAGTAATCTGGAGGACTTTTACTTCTGGTTCACTTTCAGGTTTCCCATCCATTACATCATCATCCTTCCAATATCAACCCCCGGTCTTAAAATATGGCGTTGTTGACAGTTGAAGGCCTCAAAACAGCCATCTCATGTTACATTTGCTTTGGTGAAGAATGCGTCTCAAGAAAACAAAAAAGAAAAGGAACTTCTACCAGATGGCTGTGGAAATAAAGTAATCTGGAGGACTTTTACTTCTGGTTCACTTTCAGGTTTCCCTTCCATTACATCATCATCCTTCCAATATCAACCCCCAGTCTTAAAATATGGCGTTGTTGATGGTTGCCGGTCTCAGCCATCTCATATTACATTTGCTTTGGTGAAGAATGCGTCTCAAGAAAACAAAAAAGAAAAGGAACTTCTACCAGATGGTTGTGGAAATAAAGTAATCTGGAGGACTTTTACTTCTGGTTCATTTTCAGGTTTCCCATCCATTACATCATTACCCTTCCAATATCAACCCCCGGTCTTAAAATATGGCGTTGTTGACAGTTGATGGCCTCAAAACAGCCATCTCATGTTACGTTTGCTTTGGTGAAGAATGCGTCTCAAGAAAACCAAAAGGAAAAGGAACTTCTACCAGATGGTTGTGGAAATAAAGTAATCTGGAGGACTTTTACTTCTGGTTCACTTTCAGGTTTCCCATCCATTACATCATCATCCTTCCAATATCAACCCCCGGTCTTAAAATATGGCGTTGTTGACAGTTGAAGGTCTCAAAACAGCCATCTCATGTTACATTTGCTTTGGTGAAGAATGCGTCTCAAGAAAACCAAAAAGAAAAGGAACTTCTACCAAATGGCTGTGGAAATAAAGTAATCTGGAGGACTTTTACTTCTGGTTCACTTTCAGGTTTCCCTTCCATTACATCATCATCCTTCCAATATCAACCCCCAGTCTTAAAATATGGCGTTGTTGATGGTTGCCGGTCTCAGCCATCTCATATTACATTTGCTTTGGTGAAGAATGCGTCTCAAGAAAACCAAAAGGAAAAGGAACTTCTACCAGATGGTTGTGGAAATAAAGTAATCTGGAGGACTTTTACTTCTGGTTCATTTTCAGGTTTCCCATCCATTACATCATTACCCTTCCAATATCAACCCCCGGTCTTAAAATATGGCGTTGTTGACAGTTGAAGGTCTCAAAACAGCCATCTCATGTTACATTTGCTTCGGTGAAGAATGCGTCTCAAGAAAACCAAAAAGAAAAGGAACTTCTACCAGATGCCTGTGGAAATAAAGTAATCTGGAGGACTTTTACTTCTGGTTCACTTTCAGGTTTCCCATCCATTACATCATCATCCTTCCAATATCAACCCCCAGTCTTAAAATATGGCGTTGTTGACGGTTGCAGGTCTCAGCCATCTCATGTTACATTTGCTTTGGTGAAGAATGTGTCTCAAGAAAACAAAGAAAGAAAAGGAACTTCTACCAGATGGCTGTGGAAATAAAGTAATCTGGAGGACTTTTACTTCTGGTTCACTTTCAGGTTTCCCTTCCATTACATCATCATCCTTCCAATATCAACCCCCGGTCTTAAAATATGGCGTTGTTGACAGTCGAAGGTCTCAAAACAGCCATCTCATGTTACATTTGCTTTGGTGAAGAATGCGTCTCAAGAAAACCAAAAAGAAAAGGAACTTCTACCAAATGGCTGTGGAAATAAAGTAATCTGGAGGACTTTTACTGCTGGTTCACTTTCAGGTTTCCCTTCCATTACATCATCATCCTTCCAATATCAACCCCCGGTCTTAAAATATGGCGTTGTTGACGGTTGCCGGTCTCAGCCATCTCATATTACATTTGCTTTGGTGAAGAATGCGTCTCAAGAAAACAAAAAAGAAAAGGAACTTCTAGCAGATGGTTGTGGAAATAAAGTAATCTGGAGGACTTTTACTTCTGGTTCACTTTCAGGTTTCCATTCCATTACATCATCATCCTTCCAATATCAACCCCCGTTCTTAAAATATGGCGTTGTTGACAGTTGAAGTTCTCAAAACAGCCATCTCATGTTACATTTGCTTCGGTGAAGAATGCGTCTCAAGAAAACCAAAAAGAAAAGGAACTTCTACCAGATGGTTGTGGAAATAAAGTAATCTGGAGGAATTTTACTTCTGGTTCACTTTCAGGTTTCCCTTCCATTACATCATCATCCTTCCAATATCAACCCCCGGTCTTAAAATATGGCGTTGTTGACAGTTGAAGGTCTCAAAACAGCCATCTCATGTTACATTTGCTTCGGTGAAGAATGCGTCTCAAGAAAACCAAAAAGAAAAGGAACTTCTACCAGATGGCTGTGGAAATAAAGTAATCTGGAGGACTTTTACTTCTGGTTCACTTTCAGGTTTCCCATCCATTACATCATCATCCTTCCAATATCAACCCCCGGTCTTAAAATATGGCGTTGTTGACGGTTGAAGGTCTCAAAACAGCCATCTCATGTTACATTTGCTTTGGTGAAGAATGCGTCTCAAGAAAACCAAAAAGAAAAGGAACTTCTACCAAATGGCTGTGGAAATAAAGTAATCTGGAGGACTTTTACTTCTGGTTCACTTTCAGGTTTCCCATCCATTCATACCAGATGGTGGTGGAAATAAAGTAATCTGGAGGACTTTTACTTCTGGTTCACTTTCAGGTTTCCCATCCATTACATCATCATCCTTCCAATATCAACCCCCGGTCTTAAAATATGGCGTTGTTGACAGTTGAAGGCCTCAAAACAGCCATCTCATGTTACATTTGCTTTGGTGAGGAATGCGTCTCAAGAAAACCAAAAAGAAAAGGAACTTCTACCAGATGGCTGTGGAAATAAAGTAATCTGGAGGACTTTTACTTCTGGTTCACTTTCAGGTTTCCCATCCATTACATCATCATCCTTCCAATATCAACCCCCAGTCTTAAAATATGGCGTTGTTGACGGTTGCCGGTCTCAGCCATCTCATATTACATTTGCTTTGGTGAAGAATGCGTCTCAAGAAAACAAAAAAGAAAAGGAACTTCTAGCAGATGGTTGTGGAAATAAAGTAATCTGGAGGACTTTTACTTCTGGTTCACTTTCAGGTTTCCCATCCATTACATCATCATCCTTCCAATATCAACCCCCGGTCTTAAAATATGGCGTTGTTGACGGTTGAAGGTCTCAAAACAGCCATCTCATGTTACATTTGCTTTGGTGAAGAATGCGTCTCAAGAAAACCAAAAAGAAAAGGAACTTCTACCAAATGGCTGTGGAAATAAAGTAATCTGGAGGACTTTTACTTCTGGTTCACTTTCAGGTTTCCCATCCATTACATCATCCTTCCATAATCAACCCCCAGTCTTAAAATATGGCGTTGTTGACACTTGCCGGTCTCAGCCATCTCATATTACATTTGCTTTGGTGAAGAATGCGTCTCAAGAAAACAAAAAAGAAAAGGAACTTCTACCAGATGGCTGTGGAAATAAAGTAATCTGGAGGACTTTTACTTCTGGTTCACTTTCAGGTTTCCCTTCCATTACATCATCATCCTTCCAATATCAACCCCCGTTCTTAAAATATGGCGTTGTTGACAGTTGAAGGCCTCAAAACAGCCATCTCATGTTACATTTGCTTTGGTGAGGAATGCGTCTCAAGAAAACCAAAAAGAAAAGGAACTTCTACCAGATGGCTGTGGAAATAAAGTAATCTGGAGGACTTTTACTTCTGGTTCACTTTCAGGTTTCCCATCCATTACATCATCATCCTTCCAATATAAACCCCCGGTCTTAAAATTTGGCGTTGTTGACAGTTGAAGGTCTCAAAACAGCCATCTCATGTTACATTTGCTTCGGTGAAGAATGCGTCTCAAGAAAACCAAAAAGAAAAGGAACTTCTACCAGATGGCTGTGGAAATAAAGTAATCTGGAGGACTTTTACTTCTGGTTCACTTTCAGGTTTCCCTTCCATTACATCATCATCCTTCCAATATCAACCCCCGGTCTTAAAATATGGTGTTGTTGACAATTGAAGGTCTCAAAACAGCCATCTCATGTTACGTTTGCTTGGGTGAAGAATGTGTCTCAAGAAAACCAAAAAGAAAAGGAACTTCTACCAGATGGCTGTGGAAATAAAGTAATCTGGAGGACTTTTACTTCTGGTTCACTTTCAGGTTTCCCTTCCATTACATCATCATCCTTCCAATATCAACCCCCAGTCTTAAAATATGGCGTTGTTGACGGTTGCAGGTCTCAGCCATCTCATGTTAAATTTGTTTCGGTGAAGAACGCGTCTCAAGGTCTGTTTGATTTCTTTGGTTCGGAGGAAATATATGATCGGGTTGGCCATGTGAGGTACAAACGAGTACAGGAAAAGGAGGACAGTGTTCACATCGGATCTCATTTTGACAAAGGGGAGAACGCTTATAATGTAGACAAAAAGTCGAGGGGTGTAATACAAAGCGATGACCAGCAAATGGGTCATACAGGTGTAAAACGCTTTCTGGAGGTTCTCAGTGCGTGTCGTTGAGATTACCGCTATAATTTTGATGTATGACACCAATATCAGCCCAAGCGGTAATAAGAGAACAATCATAGAGCTGACAAAAGCCACATATCTTGAGCTGGATACATCCATACACGCTGCCGCCACATAGGCCGTGTGGCCACAGAACAAACTATTTACCCTGTAGGCACCACACAGGGTGATTTGTGAGGCCACAATGGTAACAGCTGTGTTTATAGAGGAGGTCAAGATGATCCAGCAGAAGCCGCAGGAAATGGTGATCATTTTATTGGTGATAATGGAGGTGTATCGCAGTGGATGGCAGATGGCCACATACCGATCTGCGGCCATCAGCATCAACAGGAATGAATCCAGACTTCCAAAATAATGAACCAAAAAGATCTGGAATAGGCACATTTTCACGGGAATGGTGGAAGCTCCAAACCAATATATGGCAATAGCTTTTGGTAAAGTCACGGTGTCAAAGAGCAGGTCGGAGGCGGCAAGGTTGGCTATGATCAGGTACATGGGCTGATGTAAGTGTTCATTAAAAATGACCAAACTTATGACAGTGCCGTTGGCAGTCAGGGATATGATATAGGCAAAAAACATCATGGTAGATACCAAGCCATGAAATGCCTCAGCCAGACCTGGGAATCCAACTAAGGTAATTTCCAAAGCTGCGGTGTGATTAGACATTAAAAGATCCTCCAACTAAGAGGGAAATAGCCAACATGAAAT
Organism: Lithobates sylvaticus; assembly: GCA_028564925.1. Taxonomy (NCBI): domain Eukaryota; kingdom Metazoa; phylum Chordata; class Amphibia; order Anura; family Ranidae; genus Lithobates; species Lithobates sylvaticus. The sequence continues at coordinate 632,927,497 of CM053027.1, read as the reverse complement.
ATACATTAAAAGCTAAAATATAAAGAAACAGGTAGTAGTGATTGCTCAAGCAGAATAATATATTTGCATGATGATTTCTAATGCCGCGTACACACGGTCGGAATTTCCGATAAACACAGTCCGATGGGAGCTCGTCATCGGATTTTCCAACCGTATGTATGTCCATCTGTCTTTTTCTGTCAGAATTTACGACGGACTTTGGATTGAGAACCTGTTCTTAATTTTTCCGACGGAAAACTTTTCTATCGAAATTCCGACGCATGCTCGGAAACTATTCGACACATGCTCAGAAGCATTAACCGCTTCCTGACCGGCGCACGACGATATACGTCGACAGAATGGCACGGACAGGCATAAGGGCGTACATGTACGTCCCCTTTAACCACTTCAGCCCCGGACCAATTGTCAGCTTAAGGACCAGAGGTCTTTTTTCAATTTCGCACTGCACTACTTTAACTGGTAATTGTGCGGTCATGCAATTTTGTAACGAAACGAAATTTGCGTCCTTTTCTTCCCACAAATAGAGCTTTCTTTTGATGGTATTTGATTGCCTCTGTGATTTTTATTTTTTGCGATATAAACGGAAAAAGAGCGAAAATTTTGAAAAAAAAAGAGATTTTCTACTTTTTGTTATAAGAAAAATCTAATAAACTCAATTTTAGTCAAACATTTGGGCCAAAATGTATTCAGCCACATGTCTTTAGTAAAAAAAATGCCAATAAGCGTATATTTATTGGTTTGCGCAAAAGTTATAGCGTCTACAAACTAGAGTACATTTTCTGGAATTTACACCGCTTTTAATTTATGACTGCCTATTTCATTTCTTGAGGTGCTAAAATGGCAGAGAAGTACAAAACCCCCCCAAATGACCCCATTTTGGAAAGTAGACACCCCAAGCTATTTGCTGAGAGGCATGTTGAGCCCATTGAATATTTTTTTTTTTTAGTCCCAAGTGATTGAATAAAGACAAAAATAAAAAATAATTTTTTTTTTTTCTTCAAAAAGTTGTCACTAAATGATATATTGCTCACACATGCCATAGTTATATGTGGAATTGCACCCCAAAATACATTTTGCTGCTTCTCCTGAGTATGGGGATACCACATGTGTGGGACTTTTTGGGAGCCTAGCCGCGTACGGGGCCCCGAAACCCAAGCACCGCCTTCAGGATTTCTAAGGGTGCAAATTTTTGATTTCACTCCTCACTACCTATCACAGTTTCGAAGGCCATAAAATGCCAAAATAGCACAAAACCCCCCCAAATGACCCCATTTTGGAAAGTAGACACCCCAAGCTATTTGTTGAGAGGCATGGTGAGTATTTTACAGCTCTCATTTGTTTTTGAAAATGAAGAAAGTAAAGAAAAAAAAAAATTTTTTTTTTTCTTTTTGTAATTTTCAAAACTTTGTGACAAAAAGCGACATCTGCAAAATACTCACCATACCTCTCAGCAAATAGCTTGGGGTGTCTACTTTCCAAAATGGGGTCATTTTGGGGGGGTTTATGCCATCTGGGCATTCCATGGCCTCCGAAACTGTGATTGGCAGTGAGAAGTGAAATAAAAAAATTACACCCTTAGAAAGCCTGAAGGCGGTGATTGGTTTTTGGGGTTCCGTACGCAGCTAGGCTCCCAAAAAGTCCCACACATGTGGTATCCCCGTACTCAGGAGAAGCAACAGAATGTATTTTGGGGTGTATTTCCACATATGCCCATGACATGTTTGAGCAATATATCATTTAGTGACAACTTTTTGTAAAAAAAATATATATATTTTTTTTTTTTTCATTATTCAATCTCTTGGGACAAAAAAAAAAAATATTTAATGGGCTCAACATTGCTCTCAGCAAATAGCTTGGGGTGTCTACTTTCCAAAATGGGGTCATTTGGGGGGGGTTTGAACTGTCCTGGCATTTTATGCACAACATTTAGAAGCCTATGTCACACGTCACCCACTCTTCTAACCACTTGAAGACAAAGCCCTTTCTGACACTTTTTGTTTACATGAAAACATATTTTTTTTTTGCAAGAAAATTACGTTGAACCCCCAAACACTATATATATTGTTAAAGCAAAGGCCCTACAGATTAAAATGGTGGGTGTTGCATTTTTTTTTTTTTTCCACACAGTATTTGCGCAGCGATTTTTCAAACGCATTTTTTGTGGAAAAAATACACTTTTTTTTATTTTAATGCACTAAAACACACTATATTGCTCAAATTTTTGATGAAATAAAAAATATGATCTTAGGCCGAGTACATGGATACCAAACACGACATGCTTTAAAATTGCGCACAAACACGCAGTGGCGACAAACTACATACATTTTTAAAAGCCTTTAAAAGCCTTTACATGATACCACATTAGATTCACGGAGGAGGTCTACTGCTAAAATTACTGCCCTCGATCTGACCTTCGCGGTGATACCTCAAATGCATGCTGCAATTGCTGTTTACATATGACGCCAGACCAACGCTTGTGTACGCCTTTGCGCAAGAGAAGGGGGGGCAGGGGTGCTTTTTTTTTTTTTTTTTTCGTTTTTTTTTTTTATTTATTTAGCTTTTTTATTCTATTTTTAAACTGTTCCTTCCATTTTTTTTCTTTGTTATGATTTTTATTGTTATCTCAGGGAATGTAAATATCCCCTATGATAGCAATAGGCAGTGACAGGTACTCTTTTTTTGAAAAAATTGGGGTCTATTAGACCCTAGATCTTTCCTCTGCCCTCAAAGCATCTGACCACACCAAGATTGGTGTGATAAAATGCTTTCCCAATTTCCCAATGGCGCGGTTTATATCCGGGAGGGGGGACATTCCCTCCTACTGCTTGTAAAAGCAGTCTAGAGGCTAATTACCCGCTAGAATTGCTTTTACATGAAAGCCGATCACTGGCTGAAAAGAATGATACCAAGATGATACCTAAACCTGCAGGCATCATTCTGGTATAACCATTCAAAGTCCAGCAACATACTGGACATATATTGTAATCTTTTTTTTTTTCATGCAGCCTCTTGGCTGAACGAAAAAAAGAGATTGATTGGTGGGTATGCCCACCATTAGAATACCTCCCTTCATCCACCCACTTCTAATGATGGGCATACATGCACCATTTATATATGCTGATGCATGGGGGCATCCTCCCGCAAAAGTTATGCCGTGTACACACGGTCGGAATTTCGACCGTATGTACGTGGCATTAGGAGCCAATCGCTCCTCCGCCCCCCCTGCTGCCCCCATGCTTCGGCACATATGCTCTTTTTTTTAACTGTGGTGGTGAAATCACCTCCTACAGCGTTGGAGTCGCGGCTTTATGTATCGTGGGAGCAAACGCTGTTGCTGTCAAGATAAATAAATCCGCGCTGCAACTGAATGGCGCACCTGAAAACAAAAAAATGCTTAACACTAAAACACAGTAAACAAAATTACATACCTGAAAAGCAAGCATGATAAAACATGATAAAACATAATAAAACATTGCAGAATAGAATGGAGTAAAAAAAGAGCAACAATAGAGAGAGAGAGAGAGACAATAAAACGACAACTATTTTTTTTTTTTTTATTTTTTTTTGAGATTCACAGGTAAAAAAGCTCCTGACTGTTAGCGACTGAATCAAAACGCTACCACAAAAAAAATGTTAGCGATCGCAGGGATCAGGCCTGACTCTGCGAACGCTGCAGTTATGTGTGCTTAGTGTTTTGTAAGTGACAGTGATCGATCGATACTGCACTTGGGTGGGCTGGGCTGGGCTGGGCGGAGGGGGAAAACGCAGGTGCTAGCAGGTATCTGGGCTGATCCCGCTAACAATGCGTTTTTTTGGAACCCTAAACTGCTGGGACGCTAGTATAGATCTGATCAGATCAGATATTGATCTGTTCAGATACTATACCACTAAGGGAGGTGTATGCTTTGCGCGTGGGTGTTTGCGGTACTGGCACTAACCTGGGGCGACGCAGACCTTATTTGACCCTAAAACCTAATTGATATCACCCGCCGGGCGATCAGGGGGTTAAACCGTTATTGGGTAATAAATGGCGGGTGCCCTGACAGTATAAAAAACAAGCTAACTAACCAGCGTCACCCGTAACAGTAATACAAAAAAAAACTGGTTACCTAGCGACACTAATGCAGCGATCAGAAAAACGATCGCTTAGTGACACTGGCAAAAGGGGGTGAAAGGGTTAACTAGGGGCAATCAGGGGGTTAAACCTTTATTAGGTAATATATGGGGGTACCTGACGCTATATAAAAACCTGACGGGGAACCTAAATAACGAAATAACTAACTGGCTAACCAGCGTCACCAGTGACAGTTATACAGTGATCACTGGTGAAAGGGTTAACTCTAGGGGCAATCAGGGGGTTAAAACCTTTATTTAGGTTGTAATATGGGGGTACCTGACCTATAAAACTATTTATGAACCTATATAAAACATGGCGGTTAAAATAAAAAAAAAAAATGGTTACCTAGCGACACAATGCAGCGATCAGAAAAACGATCGCTTAGTGACACTGGCAAAAGGGGGTGAAGGGGTTAACTAGGGGCAATCAGGGGGTTAAACCTTTATTAGGGAGGGGTAGGGGGCTACCTAGGACCTAAAACTAACTGCCCTGACAGTTATTACAGTCACACTGACACTAAATGCAGTGATCAGTAAATAAATGATCACTGCAATTAGTGACACTGTGACTGGGGGGGGAGGGGGTGATCTGGGGGGTGATCAGGGGGTGACAGGGGGGTGGATTGTGTGCCTATGTGTACTGGTGTCAGTGTACTGTTTGTGCACTAACCTTTACATGTTCTCTGCTCGGCGTTCCGGTCACATAGACCGGCGCACCGAGCGTGACATCACTTCCGCCTTCCTGTCTATACAATAGACAGGAAGGGGAAGCTTTTCATTCGCCAGGAGCGATCGCGAGGGGGTGGCCAGAAACCACTGGCCGTCCCCTCGTCCCGGATCGCTCCTGAAGCGATGCCGACCGTCCCCGCCGGCGGAGGGGGGTCCGATCGGACCCCCCAACCGCCTGAAGAATGGCACGTACAGGTACGTGGTTCTGCCTGTACGTGCCATTCTGCCGACGTATATCTACATGGGGCGGTCGGCAAGTGGTTAAGATCGCGCCGGTCGGGACCCCCGTGAGGCCGGTCGCGGGTCCCGCGGACTCCATCGCCGCGGGGACACCCGTGATCGTCTCACGGGAAGGCTGAACGGGGAGATGCGGAAATAAACAGCATCTCCCCGTTCTGCCTAGCAACTAGTGACGGCGATCTCTGCTCCCTGTGATTGGAGCAGAGATCAGCATTCACTAGCTGACAGCCACGCCCCCCCCCCACAGTAAGAAACACACCTCTAGGCATACTTAACCCCTACACTGCCACCTAGTGGTTAACCCCTTCACTGCCAGTGTCATTTACACAGGAATCAATGCATTTAAATAGCATTGATTGCTGTATAAATGACAATGGTCCCAAAAATGTGTCAAAAATGTCCAATGTGTCCGCCATAATGTCGCAGTCACAATAAAAATCGCTGATCGCCGCCATTACTAATAAAAAAAAAAAAGATTAATAAAAATGCTATAAAACTATCCCGTATCTTGTAAACGCTATAACTTCTGCCCAAACCAATCAATAATCGCTTATTGCGATTTTTTTTACCAAAACTATGTAGAAGAATACGTATCGGCCTAAACTGAGGAAAAAAAATGTTTTTTTATATATTTTTGGGGGATATTTATTATAGCAAAAAATAAAAAAGAATGTGTTTTTTTCAAAATTGTCGCTCTTTTTGGTTTATAGCGCAAAAAATAAAAACCGCAGGGGCGATCAAATACCACCAAAAGAAAGCTCTATTTGTGGGGAAAAAAGGATGTCAATTTTGCTTGGGAGCCACGTCGCACGACCGCGCAATTGTCAGTTAAAGCGACGCAGTGCCGAATCGCAAAAAGGGGCCTGGTCCTTTGGCTGTAAATTGGTCCGGTCTGAAAGTGGTTTTAAACTTCCCTTTTATAGTGCAGTCGAACGTGTTGTATGCCGTATTGTTATTGACTGTCGGAATTTGGTGTGACCGTGTGTAGGCAAGACAGTTTGAGCGAAATTCCGTCGGAATTCCGACGGGAAAACCATCAGAGCTTTTTCCGACGAGAATTCCGACCGTGTGTACGCATAGATAAGTCATTTTTGTGCTAAAACTAAGAAAAAACCTTCCATTTTTTTGGAATCAAACCAAATTCAAGATATCCATCAAATGGCAAAAATAACTTCTCTAAACCTTTAATAAATCTCGTTCTTTTTTGTTGTATGTCATACAATTCAAGTCATAACCTCATAACCCTGCCCCTGTTTAGTTTATTCTCCACATCTGATGGGGAACTTCCGATCACAAAAAAAATTATGTAATAGCAATTTAAATTCATAGAAAAATATAAATTTTAGACTGTGGTCTAACTAGATATATAAATTGTATTAGCCACTATAATTCAAACTATAGGCAAAACATTTTTTTTATTTTGGATAGAGTAAGAGAGGGTCAGTTTATTTTTTGCAATCCGTGTCCCATTGTCCCATTGGAGTGTCCCATTGGAGAGATTTACCTTCACTTCCTGTCCGATAGCCAAATAGGAAGTGAATGGAAATCCCTGCAAATTAAAGGAATCCCTTTGGGGACCCCCCAGGTCACCAGAACTAGTGTCCCCATTGGAAAATGTCCCCTCTATTACTTTTCTGGGGACAACCCAAAATTTGGTATTTTATTTTACACTTTCAAAGATAATCGTAAACAGGACAAATATCTCCCCAACAGGGGCACAGACAGCAATCAAAAACTGACAGGTGTTTTAACCCCTCTGCACTCTAATGCCACGTACACACGATCTGACTGTCCGGCGGACTTAGTCCGCGGACAATTCGACGGACTTTGCAGCTGAGGTCCGCCGGACTTGGCCACACAAGGTCACTCCAAAAGTCCGGCGGTTTCGAACGTGGTGACGTAGAATAAGGAAGTTCATAGCCAGTAGCCAATAGCTGCCCTAGCGTCGGTTTTAGTCCGTCAGACTAGCACACAGATGACTTGGATGGATTTTTCGACCGGACTCGAGTCCGGCGGACAATTTTGAAGCCAGTCTTATTTCTAGGCCCGCCAGACTTTTGGGAAGAAACAGTCCGCTGAAGCCCACACACGATCAAATTGTTTGACGGACTCTGCCAGAAAGTCTGATGGTGTGTACGCGGCATGACCAACACTAAAAAAAGTTTTGCCTTTAAATGTACTTTAACCCCTAGGCGCCGACTGTACGCAAATATGGGGCCTCTCGGCGGCCGGGCTTTGGCGCAGAGGGGACGCATATTTGCATGCATTAGTGCCAATAGAGCTGTGCCGAGAGAGTGCGCCCTCATCCACATAAGTACCTGACCTCACAAATGGGCTTCTGGAAGAATGGTTAAACATTTCCATAGACACACTCCTAAACCTTGTGGCCAACCTTCCCCAAAGTGTAGGATTGAGCGAACCCGAACTGTAAAGTTCGGGTTCTTACCGGACTTTTGGGTTTTTGGGTCCCGGACCCGAATCCAAACAATTTACTGTATGTTTGGGTCCGGTGTTCGGCAATGTAATGGCGCTTTTTAAAAAGTTATTGTCATAAAAAGTGTTTGGGGACCTGGGTTTTAAAACGGCCGTTTTTTCGGGAGCAGTGATTTTAATAATGCTTAAAGTGAAACAATAAAAGTGTAATATTCCTTTAAATTTCATACCTGGGGGGTGTGTATAATATGCCAGTAAAGGGGCGCATGTTTCCCGTGCTTAGAACTGTCCCTGCACAAAGTGTCATGAAAAAAAAAAGCGTGGGGTTCCCCCCAAATTCAATTACCAGGCCCTTCAGGTCTGGTATGGATATTAAGGGGAACTCCGCTCCAAATTTTTTAAAAAAATGGCGTGGAGTTCCCCCCCCCCCAAAATCCATACCAGACCCTTTATCCGAACCCGAAACCTGGCAGGCCGGAGGAAAAGAGGGGGGACGAGAGAGCGCCCCCCCTCCTGAACCGTACCAGGCCACATGCCACATGCCCTCAACATTGGGAGGGTGCTTTGGGGGTCTGTGACCCCTCAAAGCAACATGTCCCCATGTTGATGGGGACAAGGGCCTCATCCCCAAAACCCTGGCCGGTGGTTGTGGGGGTCTGCGGGCAGGGGGCTTATCAGAATCTGGAAGCCCCCTTTAACAAGGGGACCCCCAGATCCCGCCCCCCCCTGTTTAAAATGGTAAGGGGGTACAAAAGTACCCCTACCATTTCACAAAGAAAGTGCAAACAATTGTTAAAAAACACACAGACACCATTGGGAAAAGCCCTTTATTAAAAATAACAAATATAAAAAAAGATTCCAGCGGTGGTAATCCACTCTTGCTATCCAGCGATGGGTGATCTCTTCTCCGGGGTCCAGCGATGGGTGATCTCTCCCGATTGTCCAGCGCAGCGCATCCTGTCTCCACCGGAGACACTGCAGGAATCCCAGTGATGGCCTGACAGGTCTTAGCCAAGGAGGACGGGTCCACGCGTCACCTGACCCCGCCCCCCTCTGACGCAAGGGGAAACCCGGGCTTCCCCAGTGACGTGCGGGTGACCCCGCCCCCTCTGATGTAACGGAAGCCTGCGTTACATCAGAGGGGGCGGGGTCACCCGTACATCACTGGGGAAGCCTGGGTTTCCCCTTGCGTCAGAGGGGGGTGGGGTCAGGTGACGGGTGGCCCCGTCCTCCTCAGCTAAGACCTGTCAGGCCATCACCGGGATTCCCACAGTGTCTCCAGGGGAGACAGGATGCACCGCGATGGACCATCGGGAGAGATCACCCATCGCTGGACCCCGGAGAAGAGATCAGCCATCCCTGGATAGCAAGAGTGGATTACCACCGCTGGAATCTTTTTTTTATTTTTAATAAATTACTTTTCCTAATGGTGTCAGTGTGTTTTTTAACAATTTTTTACACTTTCTTTGTGAAATGGTAGGTACCCCCTTACCATTTCAAACAAGGGGGCTGGGATCTGGGGGTCTGCCCCCCGCCCGCAGACCCCCACAACCACCGGCCAGGGTTGTGGGAATGAGGCCCTTGTCCCCATCAACATTGGGAAATGGTGCTTTGAGGAGTCACAGACCCCCAAAGCATCCTCCCAATGTTGAGGGCATGTGGCCTGGTATGGTTCAGGAGGGGGGGGGGGCGCTCTCTTGTCCCCACCCCTCTTTTCCTGTGGCCTGCCAGGTTGCGTGCTCTGATAAAGGGTCTGGTATGGATATTTGGGGGGAACCCCACGTCCATTTTTTTTTATTTGACACAGGGTTCCCCTTAATATCCATACCAGACCTGAAGGGCCTGGTAATTGAATTTGGGGGGAACCCTACGCTTTTTTTTTATCAATGACTTTCAATGATTGTTCTCTGTATTACGGGGAGCCGACAATTCATTATAGCCGCAAGTGCTTTTAAATGACTTTTTTTTCCTTCAGAAATGACACTTTGTGCAGGGACAGTTCTAATCTTCTACTTGCCATGCTCTTAACAACATTTTGCTGCCATTTGCAGCCCTCTAGCCCTTTCCATTACTTTTTTAGAGCCATTTTAGTCCTCAAAAGTTCGGGTCCCCATTGACTTCAATGGGGTTCGGGGTCAAGTTCGGGTCAAGTTCGGTCCCTAACTCGAACTTTTTTGCGAAGTTCGGCCGAACCTGTTGAACCCGAACATCCAGGTGTCCGCTCAACTCTACCGAAGAGTTGAAGCTGTTATAGCTGCAAAAGGGTAAGCCAACTCAATATTGAACCCTATTGTGAACCATGAGTTTTGATATTTGCTAAGAAAGTAAGCTCCCTACCATAAATGTTTAAATCTAATTTAAAGACAATTAAATTACTCCTGACTTCATCAGGTGGTCATAAAGGGTGCAGATTGTCCAGTGTGAAATATATAAAAAAAAAAGACCTATTTATGGATTACGGCAGCTAATTCTATTTCTTTTTGCTTCCAGGTAAGCGTCATTTTATACTGTATGTGAGTGTACATTTCCACTTACATGTATGTAAACATGTAGGCTTTGTGTATGTATACCCCAAACTGATTTTTTAGTTTAAGAGTAAAGAAAGGTTAAAACTCATGAAATTTTGAATGTACTCTATACACCCTTACATATTTCTAGTAAACAGTTGCATAAAAACGGTTCAAATATATTTCAAGTTGGCCAACTGCATCAAAGTGATCCCTCTCTGGTCAACTGAGTCAAAGTGATCCCTCTCTGGTCAACTAAATCAAAATGATCCCTCTTTGGTCAACTGAGTCAAAGTGATTCCTCTCTGGTCAACTGCATCAAAGTGATCCCTCTCTGGTCAACTGCATCAAAGTGATCCCTCTCTGACCAACTGAGTCAAAGCGATCCCTCAATGGTCAACTGAGTAAAAGTGATCCCTCTCTGACCAACTGAGTCAAAGCGATCCCTCTCTGGTCAACTGAGTCAAAGTGACCCCTCTCTGGTCAACTGAATCAAAGTGATCCCTCTCTGGTCAACTGAGTCAAAGTGATCCCTCTCTGGTCAACTGCATCAAAGTGATCCCTCTCTGGTCAACTGCATCAAAGTGATCCCTCTCTGGTCAACTGAGTCAAAGTGATCCCTCTCTGGTCAACTGCATCAAAGTGATCCCTCTCTGGTCAACTGAGTCAAAGCGATCCCTCTCTGGTCAACTGAGTCAAAGTGACCCCTCTCTGGTCAACTGAATCAAAGTGATCCCTCTCTGGTCAACTGAGTCAAAGTGATCCCTCTCTGGTCAACTGCATCAAAGTGATCCCTCTCTGGTCAACTGCATCAAAGTGATCCCTCTCTGGTCAACTGAGTCAAAGTGATCCCTCTCTGGTCAACTGCATCAAAGTGATCCCTCTCTGGTCAACTGAGTCAAAGCGATCCCTCTCTGGTCAACTGAGTCAAAGTGACCCCTCTCTGGTCAACTGAATCAAAGTGATCCCTCTCTGGTCAACTGAGTCAAAGTGATCCTTCTCTGACTAACTGAGTCAAAGCGACCCCTCTCTGGTCAACTACATCAAAGTGATCCTTCTCTGGTCAACTGCATCAAAGTGATCCCTCTCTGGCCAACTGAGTCAAAGTGATCCCTCTCTGGTCAACTGCATCAAAGTGATCCCTCTCTGGCCAATTGAGTCAAAGTGATCCCTCTCTGGTCAACTGCATCAAAGCGATCCCTCTCTGGCCAACTGAGTCAAAGTGATCCCTCTCTGGTCAACTGTATCAAAGTGATCCCTCTATGGTCAACTGAGTCAAAGTGATCCCTCTCTGACCAACTGAGTCAAAGAAACCCCTCTCTGGTCAACTGAGTCAAAGTGATCCTTCTCTGGTCAACTGCATCAAAGTGATCCCTCTCTGACCAACTGAGTCAAAGCGATCCCTCTCTGGTCAACTGAGTCAAAGTGACCCCTCTCTGGTCAACTGAATCAAAGTGATCCCTCTCTGGTCAACTGAGTCAAAGTGATCCCTCTCTGGTCAACTGCATCAAAGTGATCCCTCTCTGGTCAACTGCATCAAAGTGATCCCTCTCTGGTCAACTGAGTCAAAGTGATCCCTCTCTGGTCAACTGCATCAAAGTGATCCCTCTCTGGTCAACTGAGTCAAAGCGATCCCTCTCTGGTCAACTGAGTCAAAGTGACCCCTCTCTGGTCAACTGAATCAAAGTGATCCCTCTCTGGTCAACTGAGTCAAAGTGATCCCTCTCTGGTCAACTGAGTCAAAGTGATCCTTCTCTGACTAACTGAGTCAAAGCGACCCCTCTCTGGTCCACTACATCAAAGTGATCCTTCTCTGGTCAACTGCATCAAAGTGATCCCTCTCTGGCCAACTGAGTCAAAGTGATCCCTCTCTGGTCAACTGCATCAAAGTGATCCCTCTCTGGCCAATTGAGTCAAAGTGATCCCTCTCTGGTCAACTGCATCAAAGCGATCCCTCTCTGGCCAACTGAGTCAAAGTGATCCCTCTCTGGTCAACTGTATCAAAGTGATCCCTCTATGGTCAACTGAGTCAAAGTGATCCCTCTCTGACCAACTGAGTCAAAGAAACCCCTCTCTGGTCAACTGAGTCAAAGTGATCCTTCTCTGGTCAACTGCATCAAAGTGATCCCTCTCTGACCAACTGAGTTAAAGCGATCCCTCAATGGTCAATTGAGTCAAAGTGATCCCTTTCTAGTCAACTGCATCAAAGTGATCAATCTCTGGTCAACTTCATTAAAGTGATCCCTCCACGGCATACTGCGTTAAAGTGATACCTCTGTGGTCAGTCTCTACTCTCCTGTGCAAAAATGCTCAATGCTTACTTGCTCATAGCATACCTTAATTAGACAGATAGTGCCAACATGGAGCAGTCAGACACAGTTGGGGGGAGCTACAGACTCTGGTCTCGTCAGACTTTGTTGCAGTTGCCAGTTTAAACGTATATTGTAAGATACACTATGTAACCCAAGAACCCCTGTTTTTATGCAAAAGGCAGCCAACATGTTATATATACAATATATATGGAAGATATTTAGATTTGAGCCTCCTCTTCTCCATATCTGTTGCATAGTGCAGGCCAGCGACCAGACTGGAGTCTATAGATCTAGCCCAACTGTGTCTGTCTGTCTCATTTTGGTTGTATATGTCTGTTAAAGTATACTCTAACCACTTGACCTCCGGAAGATTTACCCCCCTTCATGACCGGGCATTTTTTTTTTGCTTTTTTGCACTGCGTTGTTTTAACTGGCAATTGCGCGGCCATGCAAGGCTGTACACAAACCAAATCATTTTTTTTCCACAAATAGAGCTTTACTCAGTGGCATTTGATCTCTACGTTTTCTATAAATTAATAGATACCAACACTTTGAAAAACAAACAATATTCTTTACTTTCTGCTATAAAACGCATCCAATAAAATAATTGTAAAAATCTAATTTCTTCATAAATTTACAGTAGGTCAATATGTATTCTGCTACATTTCTTTGGGGAACAAAATAATCCCAATAAGCATATATTGATTGGTTTACAATTATATTGTCTACAAACTATGGGATATATACTGGAATTTTTTTATTTTTTTTTTAATGCTAATAATGACTGTGATCAGCGGCTTATAGCGGCTTATAGTTGACAGGACAGAGCTCTGCCTTGTTTACATAGGCAGAGTTCTGTTCTGTCTTTCTCCTCACCAATTAGCGGGTGCCAGCAGACATCCATTGGCCGGCACCCGCTGCCCAGCTTGTGCTGTGTCTAATCACAGCACAGACGGCGTGCCCCCTACCTTGAAGTGCCGGATCACATTTGCATTTGGGATTTTGCACAGAAGAGTTGGGACTGGCCAGAGAACGATGAAAATTGATGCAGTTGGACAAAGAGGAGCCCTTTTGACACAGTTGGTCAGAGAGGAATCACTTTGATGTAGTGATGCAAGTGGGATCACTTTGAATCAGTTAGCCAGAGAGGGATCACATTAACTAAGTTGACCAGAGAGGGATCACTTTGACTCAGTTGGCCAGAGAGGGATCACTTTGACTCAGTTGACCAGAGAGGGATCACATTGATACATTTGACCAGACAGGTGTAACTTCCATGCAGTTGATGCAGCTTCCCAGAGATGGATCACTTTGGTGCAGTTAGCCAGAGAGGAATCACTTTGACTCAGATGACATGAGAGGGATAGCTTTGATGCAGAGATGGATCACATTGACTAAGTTGGCCAGAGAGGGATCACTTTCATACAATTGACCATAGATGGATCACTTTGACTCAGTTGGCCAGAGAGGGATCACTTTGACTCAGTTGGCCAGAGAGGGATCACTTTGACTCAGTTGACCAGAGAGGGATCACTTTGACATCGTTGGCCAGAGAGGGATCACATTGACTCAGTTGACCAGAGAGGGAACACTTTGATACAGTTGACCAGACAGGTGTCACTTTGATGCAGTTAGCTAGAGAGGAATCACTTTGACTCAGATGACAAGAGAGGGATAACTTTGATGCAGTTGACCAGAGATGGATAACACTGACTAAGTTGGCTAGAGAGGGATCACTTTGACTCAGTTGGCCAGAGAGGGATCACTTTGACTCAGTTGGCCAGAGAGGGATCACTTTGACTCAACTGGCCAGAGAGGGATCACTTTCATACAATTAACCAGAGATGGATCACTTGGACTCAGTTGGCCAGAGAGGGATCACTTTGACTCAGTTGGCCAGCAAGGGATCACTTTGAATCAATTGGCCAGAGAGGGATCACTTTCATACAATTGACCAGAGATGGATCACTTTGACTCAGTTGGCCAGAAAGGGATTACATTGACTCAGTTGACCAGAGAGGGATCACTTTGACATAGTTGGCCAGAGAGGGGTCACTTTGATGCAGTTGATGCTGCTTCCCAGAGAGGGATCACTTTGACTCAGTTGGCCAGAGAGGGATCACTTTGACTCAAATGGCCAGAGAGGGATCACGTTCATACAATTGACCAGAAATGGATCACTTTGACTCCGTTGGCCAGAGAGGGATCACTTTGACTCAGTTGGCCAGCAAGGGATCACTTTGAATCAATTGGCCAGAGAGGGATCACTTTCATACAATTGACCAGAGAGGGATCACTTTCATACAATTGACCAGAGAGGGATCACTTTCATACAATTGACCAGAGAGGGATCACTTTCATACAATTGACCAGAGAGGGATCACTTTCATACAATTGACCAGAGAGGGATCACTTTCATGCAATTGACCAGAGAGGGATCACTTTGACTCAGTTGGCCAGAAAGGGATTACATTGACTCAGTTGACCAGAGAGGGATCACTTTGACATAGCTGACCAGAGGGAGATCACTTTGACGCAGTTGGGCGGAAAGGGTCACTTTGAAGCAGTTCACCAGCATGAACATGTATTGCAATATATGTGAGCCAAAAAGGGTGTACATCAGTGTGTAAAGGGTTAAATCTGTATAAATACAGTATATAAATATATTGGATTTAAGCACAGATATCTCTCCAAGGGTTGCAGCTCCTACCAGATTATTTTTTGCTCTCTGTGTGTCCTTTGAGGAAATCTCCCTCTACTTCTTCTCTTGGAGACACAAAGGGAACAAAGGGAGAGAACTCCCCTCTACTGTCACCAAGACAGCTCCCCCCTTTGGTTGACCCCCCTTTATCCCTATTCTGGTGACAACTCTAAAATTTCAGATCTCCCCTACCTTTCTGTTCTCACAAGGGCAAATAGAGAGGGTGAATCCCCCCAGTAGGGACAGCAAAGAAGCTTCTCTGAGCCAAGATTGTTGGGTGCCTGTTCCCTCCACTGGACGCTATGGTTTGGTCTGATAGCCCCTGCTTCACCATCGTGTCCTATGGTGACCAGGAGAACCATGGTGAGCAGAGAGGAACCGGGCATCCGACACTCCCAATAAAGTATTCAGCGAGTTTGGCTCTTTTGAAGAACGAGGATTGGTGATGCAAGTAGGGGGATGGGTGGGTGGTTTCTTTATAGGCTTAACACATTTTATAGTTTTTATCTCAGTGAAAAAAAAAACTGTCAAAGATTCTAATGCCCCGTACACACGGTTGGAAATTCCGACTGAAAATGTCCGATCGGACCATGTTGTCGGAAAATCCGCCCGTGTGTGGGCTCCATCTGACTTTTTCAGTCGGAATTTCCGAAGGAAAAAAATTTGAGATCCTGCTTTTTCCGACAACAAAATCCGATCGGACTTTTTCTGATCGTGTGTAGAGAATTCCGACGGACAAAGTGCCACACATGCTCAGATCAAATTACGAGACCAAAGCTATTGGCTAATAGCCTCTACGTAGTCCCGTCATACGCAACGAACGTCACCAAGTTCAGAATGATCGGATTTTCCGACAACTTTGTCCGACCGTGTGTATGCAACACCAGTGTCGGATAAAATCCGTCGGAAAAAATCTGACCGTGTGTACGGGGCATTAGCCTTCCACACTCCACCCAAAAATAAAATAAAAAGTTTTGCCTGTACCCAGTGTACATGTTAAACCCTTGGGGGATGGACATGGAGCAGAGGGACAGAACAGAGGAGGACCTCACTGGTGAATACCGTTTGTCTTTATCTTTCTAGAGGAGAGCAGTTGTCTGTCTTTGTCAAATGGGTCCCCAAATAAAAGACTGTCTCTGTCATACAAGTCCCCATATAGTGAAGAAATGACTTACCATGTGAGATCGCTGGCAATCCCGCAGTGTGAGATCAGAAGGGAACACGGGAGGTATTTATGCAATGCACAGATAGTAACTAACATCCCCGGAGGGGGAAACATCTGACAAGGTGACAATTATTCTGTGGCTGCTAATTATCTATTAGGTAACTCACTTTGCTGGAACTGCAATACGTATTACATCACCTAAAATATGAACCAAAGACTGGATCTAGATTGTCTAAAATGAATCGATGCAACAAGGAACCCATAAATCAAAACATCAAAGTACAAGAGAAGAGCGCACCAGAATAGCATAACAAACTCTCTTTAAAGTGGGAGTAAAGTCCGCTTTGTGTTTTTTACCTACAGGTAAGCTTATAACAAGGCTTACCTGTAAGTTAAATGAATATCTCTAAAATGTGCACCATTTAGAAGATATTCACTCTTCTGGCAGCCGGTGACGTCACTGGCACATGAGCACTGAAGGTACCCATGCCGTTCCTTCAGAGAGTTGTGCCATGGCTGTGACTCCCACACGCATGCTCGGGGGGGGGCGTCATTGCGGCTTTATGTTGGTCTATCACATGTAGTGGTGACACTTTTGCAAGGTGTCCGCTATGTGTAAATTTAGTTATTTTCCTCTCAAGAACAGTAAAGGGGTTCTGAGTGTTAATTATGTAGGTTGACTTTGGCATCAGTTTGGCTGGGCTGTGTTGGTGGTCTGCCTGGTCATGTGTGCAGTTAGGTGCACATGACAGGCTTAGAACCAGGCCTGGTTGGACGTTTTGGGTATCAACATTCCCCAGAGCCAATCAGTGGGTGCGCTTGGCCCCTCTGAGGAGTCTGGGCAAGGGTACTTAAGATGCTGGGGGTCACGTGTTTGGGGTTTATTCATGTGGCCAGTGTGCCTGTTCCTGGATCTGGACCGGGGTAGCCCCACGAGGGGTCCCGGTCACGGGAGCGTGTGCCGTCCCGCAACATGATTAGTCTGACTAGCCCCACAGGCCCGCTTGGTCTGGGGGCAAGGATCCATCTGTTCCCGAGTCTCAGAACCGGCTGGTCCGAGGCGCAGTAACTGAGAGAGGATTCAAGGCGTCCGGGTGCGCTCTCAACTTGGAGGGGCACCGCAGCTCGTGTAAGCGACCGGGGGGAGGACTCTTCGCAGGAGGGCCAACAAGCT
Source organism: Lithobates sylvaticus (assembly GCA_028564925.1). Lineage (NCBI taxonomy): Eukaryota > Metazoa > Chordata > Amphibia > Anura > Ranidae > Lithobates > Lithobates sylvaticus. The sequence continues at coordinate 632,910,120 of CM053027.1, read as the reverse complement.
GGCATCTCAGGAAGAGCCTGGTTGCTGGGTTGTAAAGAACTGCGATATAATACTTTTATATCTATGTATTAATTTGTCTAGTCCCTATAATGTTGTTAGTCTGTTAAACCTATGAGCGCATGCTACTGTTAATATCACAATAATACGAGGTTAGCTATGAAACCAAACACAAACTGCTTCTAATAACACACTATCTTGTTTATTTCCCAAGGAAATGCGAATGCTAACGTGTATCAAAAGGGGGTTACACAATTACAACATACAGCAAGGCTACAGCACAATGATATAATATACAGTTAAAATACAATATAATGATCTACTTATCGTGACCATGAGGTGACCAGAGACACCTTCTCATATCAGGGATTCCCAGCAAACAGAGAGTCAATTGTGTGTGCAAACCCTTTTTGTCAATCACACCTCAATCACAGCACCTCCCACTGCCCGCCCACCTGCCCAATTGGTAGTCGCCTCCATGTATTCTGATTGTACTGCCAGAAGTGGTCTCTGGGGGGCAGCGTCTGTCCAGAATTGCACTTAATCCGACTGCTGTCTAATCTTGGAATTGCGATCTCTGATAGCACATAGCCCAGACAGATAGGAGCCGCCATTCATCACGTACAATAGCCCTAGACTCATGACAATATGAGGTGTAACTGGTTAAATTCCACAAGAGAGGGGGGGGTGTACCTTGTCGATGTTGGGATCCCAGATTGAATCCAACATATGCCGCTTTGCGCCTCAACAGGCGCATAACACCCTTCTTCCGACCCAGCTCCTATTGAACAGTCCATAACTGTTTTCTCCCTGACATGCGTTTCCAAATCAGTACCCATAGAACAGTCCTTGACTTCCTTAACGCGCTGTTTTTTTCAACCTGTGCAGCAACAGCTCCTATGGAACAGTCCATAATGGTCTTATCGTGTCATGCTTTCCAACACGCTCCGCTTTGCCACTTAGTGACACACCACCATCCTTCTTCAGTGACAGCTTCCATGTCACCCTTCTGTGTCTTTGGTAACTTCAGGACGAGATGCAGTACAGGCACGGGGTGCTCATTCACTCACCATTCACCATCACACATTCAGGGTAACACATCACCCAGCTTTCCAACACAGAGTCTCGAGGAGGGCCTTTCGCCCATGTTACTAGCCTGAAATACACCTTTATCACACTACACCATAACATAAATCAACTTCTTATCATACTATATACATATATCTGTATCCCATCCCTTTATGCACCCCGCTCCCAATCCTATAACCCTTTACTGTACATATGGGTCGGGATTAGGCAGGCTTGCTCACAGCGGTATTGCAGGGCCCTGACTTGGCAGCAAGGTCTCTAATTTGAACACAGAGACCCTACCGTCAATTCGTCCCTCAACTTGCATAGACAAATGGGAGATCCTTCTATATAAATATCGAGTCTAATCACACATATAAATCTGCAAAAATGACACAAAAACACACAATTCCATCCCTGTGCCTGGATTTCAGAGACCATGCCCAGGGTATACCATGCACCTCTACCTATGGTTAGGTTCAAGGAACCTTCCAGTTTTATGACTAGCGTTACATCGGTATTCTTTAGGACAAAGAAATAAACTCGTCTATGCCCCAAATAACACCCAGGTGTTTCCTCCCCAGCAATGATCCCTGAAATAACTTCCCAACATTTTTACGTTCACCACCATGATGTATTGACCTGGCATACAAAGGACATCATGGTCATACTTCCGACCGAGGGAAGTATCAACCTGCTTCCATCTCCTCTGATCACATGTGGGTGATTTAGCCTCAAATGCGACAAGATAGAATCCCCAATCAGTAAGCCCATTGATGCCACCAAACATACAGACCAAGTCCGCACTTCTGTATATGGGATCATACAGCCTAACACCTTTCACCATCCAAACTGGTACAGCCCATCCAGGCATTCGACCACCATTTTGGATTAGTGTAGGCGACGTGTTTTGGCAGAGTCTTACTGAGCGGTGATGCTAACTCATCAGGCCACTGCCCTTTATACAGAGATTGCACAATCAGCTTGATGCTGGTTGACACTTCCGTCCGCCACTGCGTGTACGCCAGAGCCCATGACAGATTTCTATCCTGTACCCTCACACCCTCCACCAACCTCTCAACATGGTTCACCAAATCTGGAGACCCTGGGTATTTTGTGAAGGTTATTAAGGATGCCACCAATCTCTCTGAGTAACAAAGTCCCGCTCAAGCTATTGCTGAGAGTTTGTTCCTTAGGATACCGATGTCTACTCCATTACCAACACCCATCTCAGCTCCTATTCCCCCAATATAGTGCTGAATACATGCCTCCTCCTGTGGTTACTCCTCAGAGATAAGCATCCTGAATGAATGAATGATTTGTATAACGCTACAACTGCGAACTGAATCGCCTCAAGGCATGCACCTTATTCTGTGTCCGCACATCTCTGGGAGTAAGTCACTGGTACGATGACAGCACTTGATTCAGCGTATACTCAGCACATATAGGGTAATAGGTTTTTATCAACCACTGTGAGATGTTGCAGTGCCATATGGTGAAGGCATACTGTACCCTGGTAGTCAGCGTTTGTTCCCTTTATCTATCGGAGCATGCTCCTGTGTGTATTCACTGGCATTCCCTGTGCAGGGTTTCAACTTCTCAGGTGAGACCTCAACCAGGTGCATCTCCCCCATACAAGGAAATGTTCACCCCATTGATGTGTCACCTGACACCCTCTAGTCCGGCCGACAGACACCTTATTATGCATAAGTGCCCGCCTCCTGGGTACCTGCACCACATAAATTTCGTTACGTCAATACATGTCATACATTACACAACTTTCTTATTCCAACTCCTCCCTCCAACAAAAACATATATATTTTTTTTACATTTTCATGTTCTGATGGATTGGATGTGTTATGTTCCTTCCCCCCAACCTCCAACCCATTGTACGTATATTAATAACACGTTTGCATTCATCAGGAGAGAGTCCAGCAAAAAAAAAAAAAAAAAAAAAATGTTTCAAGTCTTATTGATAGGCACAGTCTTTCAGATTCAGCACCAGATCGTCCATAGGAAAAGAAAAAGTGTTAAAGTGAATCTTTTTGTTTGTCCCATCTCTCCTGATATTTAGTAGAATAAATTTGGGGCGTGGTATGGCACAGACAAACTGCCAACCAGATGATCATCTGTCATCCATTTTCCAGAACCTTTCCAATCTCGCTCCACCAGGATTCTGGAATTGAAAAACAAGAGCAGAATCAAATTCTTATCCATAATATCTGCTTGCTTATTATATTTACTCCTATTTCCTTCCTTGGAACCCAGGAACTTAGTATTCCTGGCTTCTGCAATTTGACCAAACTATCAAAAACAACCATGACCTCTTTAGGCAGAACCCACTCTAAAATGGATCCCCATGGTATGGTCAAAAATTTAAAAAACGAACGTCACTGTTGTTTCTCAAAAATTCTCAATTTAAAAACGCAAAAAGAAAAAAAACCAATGCATTTATCTTTATCTTACGATCTATGCACTAATTCCCCTTTCAGGTGGACAAAGGCTAAACCTTTAGTAAAAGAAAAACCTCCCGCGGCTAGACTGGTTTTCTACCAACTTTGTCTTAAACAAAAAGTATCCAGCTGCTACCTGAGGGCATCGCCCATTACCCCCCTTTCAGGTGGGCTAAACATAGTGATGTCCCACCTGAACAAAAAAAAACTAAATTAACACTAAAATAGATGACTAAACCAATACCCCCAAAAAAAATTTAAAAATCTGGCCATTATCACCCAAGAACCACATGACAAGACAACCACCATACAACAATGACAAACACTCAACTTTTATTTAAAGACATCCATGGATTTTCTCCTGAGAAGAGTACATGTTTCTTTTTTTTAATTTTTTTTTTTTTTTTCTGAAAGACAATAAGTTAATGGAAAAACAACACAAACAAAAAAACATTTGTAACTTCATCACAACATTTGCTACCACATTTGTAACTCTTTAGTTTTGTCAGATTATTGTTTAAATGTTTTCATTGTTTGCAAACAATTACTAATTAATGAGCTCATGGTACCATGTGATAATCGATTATGCATTTACAATAACCTAACCCCCGTGTTGGTCTCACTTTGACGGACCTGCAAATAAAACACAAATGTTTAGTATCCAAACCTGTTCTCTCCCTGGTTTCTGGAAAAGGAACACAAAGACAATGATTAAACACGATTATCATGACAATTGACTTTAAGTGCCCCAAGTCTCTTCTCATTAATTGTACTGCTAGGGGAACACCGAGTTGTAGTATAAACAACTAAACTAAAAAAAAAAAAAAATTACAAACATTAAAACTAAAACAAAATTAATAAAAAAAAAAAAAAAAAAAATGAAAATTGAAAAAAAAAAAAAATAAAAAAAAGAAAATATGAAAAAAAAAAATTCATAATAAAAAAAAAAAAATTAAAAATTAATAATAAAAAAAATGTGAAAAAATTAATGGAAAAAAAAAAAAAATTAATAATAAAAAAATTAAAAAAAAACTAATAAAAATTCATTAAATTAATAAAACTTTAAACCTTATAAAAAAAAAATACAAAAATACTTAAAACCTTATTCATAGGAAGGAAACTTTGATCAGAGTATTTTTAACATACTTGCAGCTGACTAAGTGCTGCTAGCATTGCTTCCCCCAGTGCTATGTTTGAATAACCATTCGGCTACTTCCATTTTGATTTTATGCAACTGTCCTACATATTGCTTTTCAGTTTGTAGACTCCGTAATTGGGTCTTAACGGGGAATTGGGTTTGCTTACTATGGGCTCCATGCTTTGGATTGCTACCCCACCTGGCCGAATAACATTCATAATGCCTTGGGGTAGTTTTCAGGTATGATCTTTTTTTGATATCGTTATTCGCCCAACAATACTTTGCGATGTGACCTCCCCTTTTACACAAACAACATTTTAGCTCTGGTTTCTCTGCATAGGCCCTTTTTTTAACCTCCTGTGCTGGAAATTCACATTGCTGGATAATATTACTGTGATTGGAATGAACAGACTTTACACTTTCATCGTCTGAGGAGTCATCAGAAGTTTCCATTTCAACTCCTGAATCAATTTCAAGCGCAGTTATCACGTTTGTATTTACGTCTCCAACATCGATTCCCATCATAGTAATATGATTTGCAGCAACAATATCATACGGGTTTTCTTTATGTTCCACTTGTATTTTTGCACACTGAGCATGTGCGGAGGGTACCTCCACCATTGCATCTTCGGCTATTGTATGTTTGGAGGATAAATCCATTATGGCTGCCTGTGCACCCTGTAATTCCTCCTTAAGCATTGTGATAACCTGCAAATTCTCAGCCTCCCTCCTATTCAAAAAAACGATGCAACCTTCTCTTAACTCACACGTTTTCCCTAATTCATGTACTCTCTGTTCCAATTCGCCTTTTTCCGTCACTAATTGTTCAATCTGCCTACGCGCTTGTGCATCTGCATTTTCAACCCTAATTAATATATCTTTTGTTATATTTTGTAGCTGCTGCATGAATTGCTTCCTTTCATCTATCCATTCTGATTCTTTCTGTTCAGAAATATGTTTCATCTTAAGAAGCATGCCTATCAAATTTGCTACCCTCTGTTTTCTGCCTTTTTTTGATTTATTACTTATAAGGCTGTTATGTGTATTACATTGTGTCAAAAGTTCATTAAATTGTTGTGTCAACCCACCTTCTTGTGTAGATTGAAATCTAATAGCCCCATGTTTAGCGATGAATAGCTCGATGGCCTCCATTGATATGCTAATTAGCAAGCCCTCTATACTGGAGCTGTAAAACCTGTTTTGGTTACACTGCACTACAGACAAACAGATAAGGCTATTCAAAGGTTTCGTTGCAAGCTAGCTTGTAGTCCCACAAAAGCTTACAACAAACAAAAAAAAACTCCTACCTGCTACCTGTAGTTCTACAGCCTACACAAGGCACATCCTAAGACACAAGGCAGACTCTTAATCAATGCCTTCCTGTTAGTTTGCAGGCCACATTGAACTTCTATTGGATCAGAGAGTTATGTCACTCTCACGTGAGTAGAAATAATAAAATGACAAAAACAAAAAAAAAAAAAAAAAACAAAAAAAAAAAAAAAATGACAAAAATGTTTTTTTTTTTTTTTTTTTTAAAACTAACAATATCTCTATCACTTTTTTTTTTTTTTTTTCCTCAAAGATGTATGGTAATTCCTGTCAATTGCTAACCAAGGGTGATCAGCCCTTACTCACCAGCCCTCTTGACCAGCTACAAGTATTCTAACACTTTGCATTAGCAATACAACATTTAACATATATATACATATATATATCTCGGATAATAAAAAAAAAAAAAAAAGGTCTCACCAGATTTGTCGCGCGTCCGCTATCCGATGAAATATTTCACAAAATTTTTATGATCATCCAAGCGTGGTTTCAGAATTCGCGAGCCAGCGCCAATCTTGTCCACACGAGAGACGATTTTCAGTTCTGGGTGTCTTTGATTACCAGGACTCAAAACAAAAATACATTAGTTTGTGGATTCTGTGTAAAAATACATTCTACACGCCTTTGTGGGGTGCCATATGAAGTACGCGATATAATACTTATATCTAGGTATTAATTTGTCTAGTCCCTATAATGTTGTTAGTCTGTTAAACCTATGAGCGCATGCTACGGTTAATATCACAATAATACGAGGTTAGCTATGAAACCAAACACAAACTGCTTCTAATAACACACTATCTTGTTTATTTCCCAAGAAATCAGAAATGCTAACGTGTATCAAAAGGGGGTTACACAATTACATAACATACAGCAAGGCTATAATACAAGAATATCAAACATACTTATCACAGGGCCCTCCTTGTAGCCTCGAAAAATGGCCGCCAGACCATGAGGTGACCAGAGACAGCTTCTCATATCAGGGATTCCCAGCAAACAGAGAGTCAATTGTGTGTGCAAACCCTTTTTGTCAATCACACCTCAATCACAGCACCTCCCACTGCCCGCCCACCTGCCCAATTGGTAGTCGCCTCCATGTATTCTGATTGTACTGCCAGAAGTGGTCTCTGGGGGGCAGCGTCTGTCCAGAATTGCACTTAATCCGACTGCTGTCTAATCTTGGAATTGCGATCTTGCACTTAATCCGACACAAGAGAGGGGGGGGGCTGGGTACCTTCTCGGAAGAATGCACCAGTTCCCAAATATGCAGCAAATGCCTGGACCCAAGTGTGCAGATGGCCGGTACAGTAATTACAGACATGGGCATTCGTCTGCTGCCGCAGGGGCGGTTCATTTTGTGTACTATCGGGGATGTCGAGGCCCTCTGAGTACTGTGTGGAAAATGTGATGGGTTGGTCACAAACAATAGCCCTGGGACTCATGAACCCATCAGTTATGTTCCAGCTAAAGGCCCAGAGATCGTGGTTTCGCCCATTATTGCTGGTGTTTCCAACAAGGATATTGTTGCTGCACAGGTGGGGGAGTCGACCCCAGAGGTAATGGACACACCGCTTTGTCCACCCCCGCGGGGGGGGGGGCCACCCACCGGGGTGTATCTCAGTTGTAGATGTGTGGATCCCAGATTGAATCCAACACAGGCCGAAGAGGCTGAGGAGCTTATGAGGTCTTGTCTGATGAGTTGTTGTGGTCGTGTGGGGATGATGTGGCTGCTGCTTGCGGTGATGTTGAGGGATGGATGGCCCTTAATGGGGGGGATAAGGTGTCACAAAAAGAGATACCCCAAGCCTGAAACACCTCACTGCCCAAGCTGGGAAACCTGCAAGTGATATCAAGCAATGCCACAGGATTGGTGATGAGATCCCCCTACTCTTGCATACCCCCTGGGTATGGAGTCACCTGCAATCTACCAAGACTGGCCAGGTCTCAGAGGTTGTTGCACAAGCGGGTGGAGACAGAGTATGGACTTCATAGTTAGTAAGGTTGAATAAAGACACCAGTCCATCCAGTTCAACCTGAGTGAGTGTCTACAATTGTCTCTATCCCTGTACATTGCACACTCACATCGGTCCCTACCCTCAAAGAGCCCACAATCCAAGGTCCCCATTCTTATACTAGGGCCAATTTTTTTTTGGACAGAAGCCAATTAACCTACCTGCATGTGTTTGGATTGTGGGAGGAAACCGGAGTACCCGGAGGAAACCCACACAGGCACAGGGAGAACATGCAAACTCCAGGCAGGTAGTGTCGTGGTTGGGATTCGAACCAGCGACCCTTCTTACTGCTAGGTGAGAGTGCTAACCACTACACCACTGTGCCGCATGTACATGGACTTGAATTCCCTTACGTGCCTAGGGAAGTCATGGACATTGTGGAAGCGAATCGGAAGAAGTGGTATGCGGAAGATGTCTGGGACTACCTGAAGGTCCCAAAGCCACTACAGAAGAAATCTTTCTCCCGGGAAATGTTTGAGCGATTTCAGGGATGTTTGTTGCATTGGAGTTATGGTTGGCATATCTATTGTGATAAAATCGTGATCTGCAGACCAGATAAAGACAGTGCTGTTTACTATATCACCACTTATGATACTGAACTGGGTACGGATGTTGTTCTGCCCGACCCACGATTTTACTGGTGAACTGTTCCTGAAGACAAGCCTTTATTTTTTTTTTAAAAGGGGAAAGAACTTTTATGTGTTTTCAGTCTGTAATATTTTTTTTTCTCTGCAAGTAACAAGGACTGTGTGGTAGATAGGCAGGTGGTTGCTATGAGGGACTACATGTCAAGTTCTACAGGCTTTTGGCCCACACCGTTCCGCTAAAGGAAAAGAAAAAAAGAGACTTGCCGTTACAGCGGCTCTGACCACTAGGTGGCGTGAGTCGGCAGGAAAGGAACAGTAGTGAATGATAACTTTTCATTTTTGCTCCTTCAAAAAAATAAAACATAGTGTATAGTGTTGTTTGTGTGTTGTGTTTTTCTTTTCAGGATTGCATCAGGATCGACTGTCAAGCTCATCGGAGATTGGGTGGGTTAGTCAGTTAGTCTGGGTGGTACATGTACAGTATGTAAAATGTGTTGTTGTGAAAATAGTTAGCGGTTAAATGTGTTTTTTTACCTTTCCTTTCCCAACACGGATTTAAAACTCAGGCACTGTATACGGGTTTTTCCGTTAATTAATAGGTTAGGATTTTTGCCCTGGTTGTTACCTAGACGATGGGGACATCGTCTAAATGACTGGGGGGATGTGTAGCGGTGACACTTTTACAAGGTGTCCGCTATGTGTACATTTTGTTATTTTTTTCTCAAGAACAGTAAAGGAGAGAGTTAATTATGTAGGTTGACTTTGGCATCAGTTTGGCTGGGCTGTGTTAGGGTTCTGCCTGGTCATGTGTACAGTTAGATGCACATGACAGGCTTAGAACCAGGCCTGGTTGGACGTTTTGGGTATCAACATTCCCCTGAGCCAATCAGTGGGTGCGTTTGGCCCCGCTGAGGAGTCTGGGGAGGGGTACTTAAGATGCTGGGGGTCACGTGTTCGGGGTTCGTTCGTGTGGCCAGTGTGCCTGTTCCTGGATCTGGACAGGGGTAGCCCCGCGAGGGGTCCCGGTCACGGGAGCGTGTGCCGCCCCGCAACATGGTTAGTCTGACTAGCCCCACAGACCCGCTTGGTCTGGGGCGAGGATCCGTCTGTTCCCGAGTCTCGGAACCGGCTGGTCCGAGGCGCAGTAACTGAGGGAGGATTCAAGGCGTCCGGGTGCGCTCTCATCTTGGAGGGGCACCGCAGCTCATGTAAGCGACCGGGGGAGGACTCTTTGGAGGAGGGCCAACAAGCTGGCATCCTGAGAAGTGCCCGGTTGCTGGGTTGTCAAGTACACTAGAGAATCCACATTTCCCACTACTGCCAAGGAGACGGATAACATTCCAGGTACTGAGGAAAGGTTCCTGTTTACTTCTGATTGTTACTTTAACTCAAGGTCAGAGACTTTGTCAATTCCGTAATTCAAGTGCTGACTTCCATAATCTCTGGCTAGAGATTTGTTCAGCTTTGAAGCGTCCAGCTGCGAGTGGCTACTCTCTGGGTTGGCATTAGAGACTTTCACATATTTAGCAGTTCAAGGTGCCTGAGTTTTCTTCACCCTTACCCTCTGTTCCCACATGAGACTGTGTTTGTTGGATGTTACCCCTGCAAAGAAAAACCTTTCTAAAGGACTTTTATGGTGTCAGCGTCCAAAGTCGTTGGGCACTAACCCTGGGAACCCCTAGACCTGGAAGAACAAGCCGAGCGGAGGTAACCGGTAAGCCCAAAAGTCCAGGCCGCCCCATCGAGGGTTATGGCCGCTACACACATAAAATCCAAATAAAATACATTTACGTTTATGGTTGTAACATGAAAAAAATGTGGAAAATTTGAAGGGGTATGAATACTTTTTCAAGGCACTGTATGTAAAATACATATTTGTTGTAGATATTATAAGTAATACAAAATAAGGTATACACATAATAAACAGACAATTTATAAAGTAGTAGCTCAGCAAATTTCAGTCTGAATATAAAAATGTAGATGGGGGAACTGTACAGAATGTATTAGACATGTGCACAACAGAAAAATGTGTTTATTTTCGTTTCGTTTCGTTTCTTTCGTTTCCGTTGATTCGTAACGATTCGTAAATTCGTAAGTCGTCGGTGTTCGTATTCGTAACGATTCGTATTTTCGTAAGAGTTATTTTTTCGTTGATTCGTTTTTCCGTTAGTTTAATTTTCGTTTATTCGAAATTCGGACGCATTCGTATTTATTCGTACATTCGTAACATTCGTAGATTCGTAATCGGAGCATAATTCATAATGTTATGTAATGTGTATGCTATTATTACATTTTAAGAGACACGGAAAATTACGAATCGAAAAAAAAAAAAAGTTACGAATGTACGAATTTTTTCGTTCAATCCATTCGAAGCACGTTAAGCAGCGCCATTGTAAGAGACACAGAAAATTACGAAAAAAAAAAAAAAGTTACGAATGTACAAATTTGTTCGTTCAATCCATTCGAAGCACGTTAAGCAGCACCATTGTAAGAGACACGTAAAATTACGAATCGCAAAAAAAAAAAAAAAAAAAGTTACGAATGTACGACTTTTTTCGTCCAATCCATTCGAAGCACGTTAAGCAGCGCCATTGTAAGGGACACGGAAAATTACGAATCGAAAAAAAAAAGTTACGAATGTACAAATTTTTTTGTTCAATCTATTCGAGGCACGTTAAGCAGCGCCATTGTAAGGGACACGGAAAATTACCAATTCAACAAAAAAAAAAAAAGTTACGAATGTACTAATTTTTTCGTTCATTTTGATTTTCGTTGTTCCTGTTTTTGTTTTTCGGATTTTCTTCTTTCGTAGATTCGTTGTTTCTAATTTGTTTTTTTTCGGATTTTTGTTGTTTTTCAGATTCGTTCGATTCGAACGATTCGTTATTCGTTAAAATTTTTAGCGAATCTTTCGTTCATTCGTACGATAGCGAATATAACGAAAAAAAATGAAACGAATTGCACATGTCTAGAATGTATACATTGTGGTATCTGACAATAGATGGTCCCCATGAACCACACACTGACAACCTGATTTAATCTGCCAGTACATATTAACGATGCCATCATGGTTTTATTTTATGTTTTAACTACTTCAGCCCTCAGGCACTTCTGACATTCCTCTCCTACATGTAATAATCAGCATTCTTTTGATAGAAAATTACTTAGAACCCCCAAACATTCTATATTTTTTTTTAAGCAGAGGCCCTAGAGAATAAAATGGTGGGTGTTGCAATGTCGCAGCAGTTTTTCAAACAAATTTTTTTTGGGGGGAAAAAAATAAACTTTAATGAATTTTAATGCAAAAAAACACAATATAAATACCCAATTGCAATGTAAAATATAAAAGATGATGTTACGCCAAGTAAATAGACACCTAACATGTCACGCTTTAATATTGTGCACCCTTGTGGAATGGCAGCAAACTACAGTACATTAAATTATCCATAATGGACACTTTAAAAGGCTCTACAAGTTACCATTTTAGAGTAACACAGGAGGTCTGGTGTTAGAATTATTGCATTTACTATAATGTTTGCGATGTTACCTCACATGTGTGGTGCAAACACCGTTTACATATGCGTGCGTGGCCTTTATGGCTATCACAAGCAGTGATGTAAGTAACTGAGTTAAAATTAACGGAGTTACATAACGCAGTTACTTTAGTGGAAGGAATAGGGCCCCATTGTTGGTATCAGTGGAAGGAATAGGGCCCCATTGTTGGTATCAGTGGGAGGCATAGTAGCCCATTATTGGTATCAGTGGGAGGAATAGTGCCCCACCACTGGTGTCAGTTGGAGGAATGAGTTAAAATAAACGGAGTTACATAACGCAGTTACTTTAGAGGGTAACGAGTAATCTAACTGATTACTTTTCCCCTCATGGTAACTCAGTTCCCATTACTTGGGCGGCGTTACCTCAATTACTTCTACCGCCACTAGATGGCAGTAGTGTAATTCCGGTGTCCTGCCGAAAAAGTTCCCCCGCCGGATAAGGACCCCCCTGTACTGCGCAGGCGCAGCGCTTGCGCAGTACGAAGGACTACGGAGCTTCCGAAAATTGCCGAACCTAAACAGCTCTGAGTGAACTCTACACCGCGCAGGCGCAGTTAACATGTAATTGTACGAGGCGATGCCGCGCGCTCCCGATGCTTGTGCTACTCTGCAAGGGGCGTCTATCGTGTAACTAGGGGCGGGTCTAGTATTACTGTAACCAAGGGGCACATTTATTATTATTGTTATATATCGAGCTCTGCCCATTAATTTAACATTCGCCCTCTTCTGTAGCCATCCGCCCCTTACACGATATAATAATAATAGACCCGCCCCTTACACAATATAATAATAATAGACCCGCCCCTTACACGATATAATAATAATAGACCCCGCCCCTTGCTTACACGCTATAACAGATCTGCCCCTTGGTTAGAGTAATAATTAGACATGTGCACAACAAAAAAATGTGTTTATTTTCGTTTCGTTTTTTTCGTTTCCGTTGATTCGTAAATTCGTACGTCGTCGGTGTTCGTATTCGTAACGATTCGTATTTTCGTTAGAGTTATTTTTTCGTTGATTCGTTTTTCCGTAAGTTTAATTTTAGTTTATTTGTTTATTCGAAATTCGGACGCATTCGTATTTATTCGTACATTCGTAACATTCGTAGATTCGTAATCGGAGCATAATTCATAATTTTATGTAATGTGTATGCTATTATTACATTTTAAGAGACACGGAAAATTACGAATCGAAAAAAAAAAGTTACGAATGTACGAATTTTTCTGTTCAATCCATTCGAAGCACGTTAAGCAGCGCCATTGTAAGAGACAACGGAAAATTACGAATCAAAAAAAAAAAAAGAACGTTACGAATGTACGAATTTTTTTTCGTTCAATCCATTCGAAGCACGTTAAGTAGCGCCATTGTAAGAGACACGGAAAATTACACGGAAAATTACGAATCGAAAAAAAAAAAAAAAGTTAAAAATGTACGGATTTTTTCGTTCAATCCATTCGAAGCACGTTAAGCAGCGCCATTGTAAGAGACACGGAAAATTACGAATCGAAAAAAAAAAAAAATAAAAAAGTTACGAATGTACGAATTTTTTCGTTCAATCCATTCAAGGCACGTTAAGCAACGCCATTGTAAGAGACACGGAAAATTACCAATTCAACAAAAAAAAAAAAAGTTTTCGTTCATTTTGATTTTCGTTGTTCCTGTTTTCGTTTTTTGAATTTTCTTCTTTCGTAGATTCGTTGTTTCTAATTTTTTTTTTTCGGATTTTCATTGTTTTCGGATTCGTTCGATTCGTTAACATTTTTACCGAATCGTTCGTTCATTCGTACGATAACAAATGAACGAAAATAACGAAAAAAAAAGAAAAACAAAAAAAAAACAAAACGAATTGCACATGTCTAGTAATAATAGAGCAGCCCCTTGGTTACACGATATATAACAATAATAATAAATGCCCCCCTTGGTTACAGTAATACTAGACCCGCCCCTTAGTTACACGTATAGAATATTTAAAAAAAAGTCAGTTACTTTGCTGCGTAACTAATTACTTTTCCAATGTAGTAACTGAGTTACTAACGCAATTACTTTTTGGGAGAAGTAATTTGTAACTTAACTAATTACTTTTTTAAAGTAAGATGACCAACACTGATCACAAGAGATGACCATCCCTTGTGACAGCTGGAGCATTGACAGGTCCTCTTTATGAAGAGATCTGGGGTTTATTAGACCCCAGATCTCTCCTCTGCCCTACAAAGCATCTGATCAAACCCAGATAATGGCTTCTTTACATCCTAAGGAAACCGGAAGTGGCAAAACACTCATCCCTTTCACTTTCTTAGACCATAGAGATGATCGGTATGTTCTGGTCCTCGATCAAATCCATGGTCCTCTGACGGAATCGCCAGCTTCCCATCCCTGGTGGGATGGAAGAGCCCAGGTAGGTGTCTGGGGGGCACAGGGAAACCCCTTCAACCACCTGTAAAAGCGATCCATCGGCTTAGTAGCCACTAGGAACGCTTTTACATAGTCCATCGCCAGGCATCATCCTGGTATAATCCTTTTAACCTGGCGACGTACGAGTCTGCCACGGAGGCTGAAGAAGTTAAGTTAAAGGCAACCTCCAGTGGTACTAGGAGTGTAGGGTGTCATGAACCCACCCTCTCAAGAGCTTCACCATGGTGATCTACAATCTACTGTATCTATCTGTCTAAGCAGGGGTTAGTATCCATTTTAGGGAATCCCCTCCCTCTGGGTGGATACTGTGGTTGGGCATAGTTTGGTCCCCTATATTCTTGGACCAGAAGAGCTTTTGGGGCAAAAGCTGATAGGAAGAGGTTGCCTACAGCACACTATTATTTAGGGTTGTAGCTCAAGTGAAGTAAGTCCTTCAGGGCAGAGGCTCCATCGGAAAACCCATCTAAGGAAGGGGTCTCCAAACTTTCTAAACAAAGGGCCAGTTTACAGTCCTTCAGAGTTTAGGGGGGATGTACTATTGCCAATGGTAGTAGAAAATTTCCAGGCTTCAGTGGTAAACAATGCCTCATCATTAGTTTTAGTGGGAGGAATTGTCCCCTATTGTTAGTATCAGTGGAAGGAATAGGGCCCCATTATTGGTATCAGTGGGAGGCATAGTAGCCCATTATTGGTATCAGTGGGAGGCATAGTGCCCCCATTATTGGTATCAGTGGGAGGAATAGTGCCCCACTACTGGTGTCAGTTGGGGGAATGAAACCCCATCATTGGTGTCAGTGGATGGAATAGTGCCTCAAGGGCCAGATAAAAGCAAGTAAAGGTCCACATCCAGCCCCCAGGCTGCAGTTTGGAGACCACTGATCTAAGGGAACCTACAGTAAGGGAACTGGGAGTGCTGGCTGGCATTCTTGCGTTAAAATCAAGTTTTGATTGTGAAATGTTACTTATATCGGGCGCAAGGAGAAACAGGCGTAATTGTGCGTGAGAAGGAATGACACACTCTGTTCATGTTGACAGTAAACCTTTCCTGTCGCATCATGGCAGCATACACTCTGGGTTGTGACTCCGCCTCCACAACCTGATAGGACCACATAACTATAAGATGATGCCCCCGCCCCGGTATTCTCTAATTTTTCCTCACCTGTTGGGACCGCACGCATCACCCTCTTACCGCTTCGCCCCAGCCAGGTTCTAGCCTCTCCTGGTTTGGAAGTCCTTGCCGGTACAGCCTCTAAATGAAGCTAAATGGAAGGAACCCCACTCTGGTGATCTCAGGGGTACTACTACTGCACCTGCCTGCTGTAATAAGCCTTAAACAGGTTTTAAAAGCATTGCCACCGCTGCCTTGGGAAGCGAGCCTTAAACAGGCTTAAAGGTATGTGGTCACTCTATACATTTAAAAAGCCTTAAATAGGCTTTGTACCTTGCAGTGGTTTTCCTCCTTTGATGTCACTTTTTCTACTATTTGTTTCCGGCCCCTGCTGGTCCTTGTAGTCCCCCTGTGTGTCCTCTGTCTCTCTCAGCAGTGCCCAGCGTTCCGGCGCCTCCGCGCATGCGCACTACGGCCCTACGGGCGTCCTGTAGAGGATACTGAGGCTATTGCCAGTCTCCAAGATGGCGCCGACGGCCGCGCGGCGCTACTGCGCATGCGCGAGCGTCACGGCACTCCCGGCGCCAAATTCAAAAAGGGAAAAGTTTCCCTTTCTTTTCCCTTGATCTTTTTCAGCAGAAACCACCTGTACCAGATCCCAGGACTATCCCAGCCCACTCCCCAATAGGTAAGTGCCTATTTTGTTATTTTCTGTGCATTCTGCAATCTGCTTCTTGCTCCTTTTCCCCCCTTACCTTCCTTCCTCTCTAAATTGCCTATTTCTATTACTACTAGGCTGCCTTTACTATCCCTATGGAGACCACTGCCCCAGCAGATCACCACCAACGTGATAGGTAAGAGGGAAGGATTGGGTAAGTAAGAAGACGAAAAAGAGTGCAGGATCCGCTAATGCTGCCTAAACGGTTAGCCCCGCCAGGTCCTCAAGGTCATCCAAGTCCGGACGCAGGGAGGCCTCTCGTGGAAGGAGCCGCTCAGGGCACAGGAGGAGCCACTCAAGCCGCAGCAGGAGGAGGAGCCGCTCAGGCCACAGGAGAAGCCGCAGGAGTCGCTCCAGGTCCCGCTCCCATAGCCACTACCACCGCAGGAGGTCATCGCACAGACGCCACCCACCAGCCCCCCCTCCCCGACCGGCTGCCAACGCCTGCTGGTTACGCGGAGCCATCGCCCTTCCGGACAAGCTTGCCTGTCGCAGGTGCCTCGAGGAGGCCACCAGGGAAAGGGAGCAGGAGCCAAGAGAGCTTGCGACTGCAGCACCGCAGTCCACTCCAGACATGGAGATGTCCATTAGGGGCACCTCCCCCCCCCCAGTACATCCAGAGAGCCGGACTCCCAGTCTGAGGATGAGGAGCTGGAGGCGGCCGCGGGTTTCGACTTCTCCCTGATTGAACCATTCGTGAAGTCCGTCAAGGAGGCGATTAACTGGGAGGAACCCCAGGAGGCCCCCCAAAAGCGGAAGAAGTACTTCCCTAACCTCAAGAGGGACCCAGAGGCATTCCCCTTCATTGAGGAGTTGGATGACCTGATCAGGGAGGAGTGGCAGAAGCCAGACAAGAAATTGAGCCTGAATAACAGGCTCACCAAACTCTACCCGCTCAAAGAACCCCAGGCTAAGCCCCTGGTTACCCCGCCGGTAGTGGATGCTTCTCTCATGCGCCTGGCCAGGCACGTGACGCTCCCTATCGAGGACGCGGTAACTTTCAGGGACGTCCTGGACAGGAAAATCGATACTGACCTCAAAAGGGCCTATACAGCAGCGGGAGGCACTTGCAGGCCAGCCGTGGCACTGGCCGCCGTTGGCAGGGCTATCTCCAGTTGGTCAGCTTCCACGGAGAAGCTCGTTACGGAGGGTGCAGACCAAGACAAGATAGTCAGGGCCCTGCAAGAACTCAGCCTCGCAGGGGATTTCGTGGCAGAGGCCTCAGTGGATGCCATAAGATCATCCTCTAGGGCCATGCTGGCCTCGGTTATGGCCAGGCGGGCGCTCTGGCTCAAACCCTGGGCAGCAGACCCGGCCTCCAAATCTAATTGGTGCCGTATCCCCTTCGATGGTGAGAACCTCTTTGGGGCAAAGCTGGACTCAGCGATCTCTAAAGTGACCGGTGGAAAATCCGGGCTCATTCCCTCGGATAGAAAACCCAGGCAACAGAGGCCTCCTCCTTCCAGACGCAACCTGCCGGATAAGTACAGGGATGCTAAGGCCTACAGACCAGGCAGGGAGTACCGGAGAAACTGGAGGAACCCCCAGACTACCTTCTCCAAATTCCAAACACCTAAGACCTCCGCGTCTAATGACCAGAAGTCTTTTTGAAGGTGCGTCCGCCCAGCCAGCAGTAGTGGGGGCCAGGCTCTCAATATTCCAGCTGGCTTGGGCGGATACCATCAGAGACCCGTGGACGGTGGCTACCGTCCGTTTCGGGCACAGGTGGTCCTTCCAGGGTCGACCCCCGGGCGACCACTTCTGTCCAACCAAGCTTCCATCCTCACAACAAAAAAGGGCATTGCTGTTGGACTACGTCCAGGAGTTGCTCCTAAAGGAGGCGATAGTGGAGGTGCCCGGATCTCAAAGAGGCAGGGGGTTTTACTCCCCCCTCTTCCTGGTCAGGAAAAAGTCAGGGGATCTGCGCCCTGTCCTAGACCTGAAAAGGCTCAACCGATCCATCCGGGTGGAATCTTTCAAGATGGAAAGTCTACAATCCATCCTTCAGGCCGTAAATCTAGGGGATTGGATGCTGTCCGTGGACCTTCAGGACGCATACCTGCACGTCCCAATCCATATCTTGTTCCGAAGATTCCTCCGGTTCTCTATAGACCAGCGGCACTTTCAGTTCCAGTGCCTCCCGTTCGGGATCTCTACGGCTCCCAGAACCTTTACAAAGATCCTCCTCCCGGTAGTGGCGGCCCTGAGAGAAAGGGGTCTGAGGGTCCACCACTATCTGGACGACATTCTCCTACTCTCAGGCACCAGGGAATCCCTTATTCAGCACCGGGAAATTCTAATTTCCACTCTTCAGAGTCAAGGGTGGCTCATAAATTGGGGGAAAATCAACCCCCAGCCCTCGCAGAGAATGGTCTTCCTGGGGGCCGTGTTGGATACTCGGTCAAACACGATAGAGTTGCCCCCAGAGAAGATCCCCCCTCTGACCCAGAAAATCAGGAGAGCCATCCTAGCCACTTCCCTACCGGCCAGAGCGTGCCTCAGCCTGCTGGGCTCCCTATCGGCCACCATTCCGATGATACAATGGGCACACTGGAACTTGAGGCCTCTACAGATCTCGTTTCTGCGCCAATGGAACGGCTCGGCCATGTCTCAGCCCATCCACATCTCACAGGAGGTCAAACAGTCCCTGAGATGGTGGACCCGGCCGAGCAACTTGGGCAGGTGCAGGCATATTGTTCCCCCCCTCAGGAGGTGGTTACCTCGGATGCCAGTTTGGAGGGTTGGGGGGCCCATTACCTACACCATGCAGCTCAGGGCCGCTGGCCATTCGAAGTTCGGGACATCGTTTCCAACATACTGGAAATGAGGGCGGCTCTCCAGGCCCTCCTGGCCTTTGGCCCTCTCCTGAGGGGCAAGCAGGTCCTCCTGAGGTTAGACAACAGAGTCGCTGTCGCCTATGTCAACCGCCAGGGGGGTACCAAGAGCTCTTCCATGATGCGGGAAGTTCTCCCCGTTATGGAGTGGGCACAGCGGAACCTCCTGGACCTCAGGGCAGTCTACATCCCGGGTACCGAGAATCTCCTGGCCGATTCCCTCAGCAGGAGATTTCTCTCAAACAACGAGTGGTCCCTGAGTCCGCAGGCCTTCGCCCTGATCTCCAAAACCTGGGGCTCCCCGGATATAGACCTGGCAGCGACTCCGGACAATACGAAATGTCAGAGATTCCTGTCTCGAGTCCCCTTTCCCTCAGCGGAGGGGACAGACTGTCTCCACCACCCCTGGGACTTCCACCTCGGGTATATCTTCCCCCCGACCCCCTTGATAGCGAGATTTCTGCTCAGGCTCAAGAGGTCATCAGCTCTAGTGGTGGCCGTGATCCCCTTCTGGCCCAGGAGGCCATGGTTTACCACTCTCCTACAGTTGAGCACAACAGACCCGCTCCCCCTTCCACAGTCAGTCGACCTGCTCTCCCAGGGCCATCTATTACACCCGAGTCCAGAGAGGATGCACCTAATGGCCTGGAGACTGAGAGGTCTAGGTACCTAGAGCAGGGCTGTTCCGCTAGGGTGGTGGACACCCTACTTCAGGCCAGGAAATCCACCACAAACACCACCTACCGGCGGGTCTGGGATAGGTTCACTTCCTTTGCCCATCAGCAAGAGTGGGATCTATCCTCCATCTCAACCCCTCAGATACTAGAGTTCCTGCAGGCAGGTCTGGACAAAGGCCTCGGCTCCAGCACCCTTAAGGTGCAGGTGTCAGCCCTGTCCGCCCTGACTGGGACTAGATGGGCCCTCGACCCTCTTGTCGTACAGTTCCAGAGGGCATGTCTCAAGCTGAGGCCTCCCAGGAAGCCTTCATTCCCGACCTGGGACCTGTCGGTCGTTCTGGAAGCCCTATCAAAAGAACCCTTTTTCCCTCTAGAAGGCATCTCCCCCTGGGACCTGACGCTAAAGGTGACATTCCTTATCGCCATAACATCGGCTAAAAGGGTCTCTGAAATGCAAGCCTTACTGGCCAGGGATCCATATCTGGTCGTCCACCCGGACAGGGTAGTCCTAAAACCCTCAGACCGCTTCATCCCTAAAGTGTCGTCCTCTTTTCACTTCAACCAAGAGATTGACCTGCCAGCGCTCACTACAGACCAGGGCGATCCACACCCCCTGGATGTTAGGGGTAACATCATCAAATACCTCTCGGCCTCAGAACCCTTTAGGAAGTCAGAAAACCTTCTAATCATCCCTCACGGTTTCAGGAGAGGTCAGTCAGCATCGGCCCGCACCATCGCCTCATGGCTGGTGAAAACCATTAAGAAGGCCTACTCGCTAAGTACTACGCAGATCCCGGACGGGTTGAAGGCGCATTCCACCAGGGCAGTGGCGACCTCATGGGCAGCCTATTGTAGGGTCTCAGCTGAAACCATCTGCAGGGCGGCCACCTGGTCCTCCAGGAATACTTTTATTTCCCATTATAAAGTCGATTCTGCCCGCTTGTCTACTGTAAATTTTGGGAGATCTGTTATTCAGGCCAACTCTGCCATTCCTTGTGAATAAAAAACTACTACTGATGCACTACCCACCCTGTCTGCGAGTTACTCCCCAGAGTGTATGCTGCCATGATGCGACAGGAAAACGGAAAATTGTATACTTACCTTTCCGTAATTTACCTTTCCTGTCGCATCCTCATGGCAGCATACAATATCCCTCCCATTCTTAAATAAAGGTGATTCATATATACAGAGAATACCGGGGCGGGGGCCGTATCATCATCTTATAGTTATGTGGTCCTATCAGGTTGTGGAGGCGGAGTCACAACCCAGAGTGTATGCTGCCATGAGGATGCGACAGGAAAGGAAAATTACGGAAAGGTAAGTATAATTACGGAAAGGTAAGTATACAACTTTTTTTTTTCGATTCGTAAATTATTAAAATTTAATAGCATAAACATTACATAAAATTATGAATTATGCTCCGATTACGAATCTACGAATGTTACGAATAACTACGAATGCGTCCGAATTTCGAATAAACGAATGAACGAAAATTAAACTAAGGAAAAAACGAAAAATAACTCTTACGAATGTACGAATCGTTACGAATACGAACAACTACGACTTACGAATGTACGAATCGTTACGAATCAACGGAAACGAAAAAAACGAAACGAAAATAAACAGATTTTTTTCGGAAACGAAAAAAACGAAACGAAAATAAACAAATTTTTTTGTTGTGCACATGTCTATTATTTTCTGGAGGTGGTAGCATGCGGCTGACTAAGATGGTGGCACTCTTCCATGGTATAGGTACATGGAACCCTATCTCGTTACTGTTGCAGGAAGATGATGGATGGGCCCCTCTAACATCTCTATGGTAAATAAAAACTTGTAACCAAAGTATGAAGGACCAGGGCTTTATTTAGACATCTCGGTGCTGTAGACACAATGGAATTGTGATGCCCTCTGGTACAAGATGCGTCCCCTCCCCCCGGAATAATGTGAATATTTTTTTGTTAAATTGCTGTTTAGAGGCAATAATGGAGGTCCTCTGGAACCCTCTGGACATAAGGAATTAATTTTCAGCTGTGATTTCTTTCAGGTCAGTAGTTCAGTGGTGGGAAAGATCTAACCTTCTTCCTCAGAACTTTGCGTAAAGTCTCTGTAATTTCCTTTGTTCTGAGGAAATATATTATCGGACTGGTCAAGTGTGGCACAAATGTATAAAGACAGAGGAGGAGCACGTTGATTTCATTTTGAATTTTTAGCAGCGGCGTATTAGTTACAATGTAGACAAAGATTCGAGGCACATAGTACAGAGAGATGACCAGGAGGTGTGTGGTGCAGGTATAAAATGCCTTCCCCCAGTTTTCCGAGTGAGTCGATGATATTTCTCTTATGATCAGAATATAGGAAACGATAATAAGTGCCAGGCATGCCAAAAGGACCACCAGTGCCAACGTAAAAGCCACCATCCTGAGAGACGACACGTCCGTACACGACAGAGCCGAGATGGCGGTATGAGTACAGAACAATGTGTTGATCTTGTCCCGGTCACATAGGACTATCTGTGAAATCCTGGCGGTGATAACTATGATGGTGGAAGGCGCTAAAACTACCCAGCAAAGGCCACAAGCCAGAACAATCATCCTAATATTAACGATAGCGGCATACCTTAAAGGATGGCAGACTGCAACATAACGATCCGCGGCCATTAATAAAAGAAGGAAAGAGTCAACGGTCCCGAAACAATGGACACAGAACATCTGAAAAAGACAAGCCTGAAAGGGCATTTGGGCAGCTCCAAACCAGTACTTGGCGATTATTTTTGGTAAAGTAACTGTGTCGAACAAGAGATCGGATGCAGAGAGGTTGGCAATGATCAGGTACATGGGCTGGTGTAAGTGTACGCTGAAAATGACCAAAAGTACGACACTCCCATTGGCCACCAGAGAAATAATATATACAAGAAACATTATAGCGGATATTGAGGAGTCTAAATATTCCGGAGTCCCTGGAAACCCAACCAAAGTGACTTCTGAGATTGGCGTCCGATTAGACATACTTCCTAAAAGAAAGTCCAAATGCAACACCTAATTGGAAAGAAGGACAAAATCATTACATAATAGATGGTGCTCTCATTGAGGTGGAACTAAACTCTAGTCTAAAAAAACATGAAATCTTCTTCCATTAGATCCCAAACAGAACAGCCTTATGTAGAGACCCAATATCATTGGAGACCTTCATTCTCAACGATCTCAAGCCCTTTTTTCTAGATACAACTTTCTTTTATCCCATCTACAACCTCAACCTTCCCAACTAAGCGGAAAAGTGGACTACGGCAGTGTTTCTCAACATTTTTTTCAGTCAAGGCACCCTTTAAAGTTATGGACAGTCTCAAAGCACCCTCCAAAATTATGGAGAGTCTTGAGGTGCCCATATTAAAGTGTAAAAACTATTCTGATAGGTTTGTATAATGCAGCAACATCAATACACGTAGGACACCCAACGTTAACCACTTGCTTACTGGCCACTTAAACACCCTTCCTAACCAGACCAATTTTCAGCTTTCGGTGCTCTCACGCTTTGAATGACAATTACTCAGTCATGCAATACTGTACCCAAATGAATTTTTTGTCCTTTTTTTTCCCACAAATAGAGCTCTCTTTTGGTGGTATTTGATCACCTCTGGGTTTTTTATTTTTTGCGCTATAAATGAAAAAAGACCGTAAATTTTGAAAAAAATATGCATTTTTCTTAGCAAATTATTAATTTTTCTTCATAAATTTTGGCCACAATTTATACTGCTACGTATCTTTGGTAAAAATAACCCAAATTAGTGGATATTATTTGGTCTTTGTGAAAGTTAGACTCTACAAGCTGTGGTGCGAATTATACAAAATTGATCACATCTGGCACTGATGACAGATGGCACTGACGTGGCACTGATGACACGTGGCAATGACGTGGCACTGATGACACGTGGCACTGACGTGGCACTGATGAATGAATGAATGAATGATTTGTATAGCGCTGCAAATGCGAACTGAATCGCCTCAAGGCGATGACAGATGGCACTTATACATGGCACTGGGGACAAGTGGCACTGGGGACAGGTGGCACTGGGGACAGGTGGCACTGGCAGATGGCACTTGGGACAGGTGGCACTGGGGACAGGTGGCACTGGAGACAGGTGGCACTGGGGACAGATGGCACTTGGGACAGGTGGCACTGGGGACAGGTGGCACTGGGGACAGGTGGCACTGGGGACAGGTGGCACTGGGGACAGATGGCACTGGGGACAGATGGCACTGGGGACAGATGGCAGTGGGACAGATGGCAGCGGGCAGCGGGGACAGATGGCACATTTCTTTTTTTTTTTTTTACTTACGGCTGCTGCACCCTTTCATCTCTCTCTCCTCACACGCTGTCTGTGTGAGGAGGGAGAGCGGCGCTGAGAGATGATCTAATATGTTTACATATGAGATCATCTCTCATTGGACACGCCGATCTCGCTGTAAACAGCCGCTGTGATTGGCCGATTACAGCGATCTGTGACTGGCTGTGTCCAAGGGACACGGCCAGCACATAACTTCCTTGATG
The DNA here is from genome assembly GCA_028564925.1 of Lithobates sylvaticus. NCBI lineage: Eukaryota > Metazoa > Chordata > Amphibia > Anura > Ranidae > Lithobates > Lithobates sylvaticus. Next base: position 632,885,691 of record CM053027.1, on the reverse strand, counting down.
CGCGCTCTAGGGAAGTAAACAGCAGGACATCCAGGGACGTCCTCCCTGCAGGGAGCGTCCACGCTGCAGCCATCTTTCGGCTATAGCACGGGCGCGTAGTGGTTAAAGGTGATTTATTCTTCCAACGCAAATACACTTTTGCAAACTGGTACTGACTAGTATGTCAATGTTTCTCTTCTCCCTCAGTTTTTCTCCATCACTTAGCTAATGAGACCCCAAAGCTGATGGAGAGAGACAAGAGAGGGTCAAACGAGGATGATATGTAGGTAACTGACATCCTCTGTATCAACTGATGATGTCATTGGTTGTTAGGAGGTTGGCAGCTAGAAGGTTGTAATGGTGTACAATGAAAACCTGTGACTTTGTGTAACTTAAAGCAGGTTTTATCCACCCATTGGCTTGTATACAATGTTGGGGCAATTTTGCCAAGGCACCCCTGAAGAAACCTCAAGGCACCCTGGTTGAAAAAGGCTGGGCTACAGAACTACAGTCATGCTCAAGGATCTCAAACCCTTTCTGCTATATACAGCATTCTCTTATCCCATCTACAACCTGACCCTCCTTAAGTGGACTAAGTGGAAAAATGGGCTACAGAACTAGGTGCTACATACCCACTGGAAAAACGGGATAAACCTTTCATGCTAACTCAACATTGAACCCTAGAAAGTAGGGCTCAGGAAACCAGTTTCACAATTCTAACAAAAGTCTCACTGGTACAGGTGACCTGTCCTCCTCCATCGTATCAACCCCACGGTATCTGACCAATGTTTGCACTCTCTATCCCACTCAGGGACAATGACTTACATTTGGTGGGCATGCTCTCCTATCAAGTCTTTCTGTGACTAGATTCTTGAAGGGGAGTTCCAGGCCAGTCAGAAGCTACAAAAAGTGTAGTTGCTGACTTTCAATAAACAGACACTTACCTGTTCCACGGTCCAGGGATGCGGCCGAACGGAGCGTCGCTCCTCTCCCCCTCCTCTCCGCCGGCGCCTCCATTGCCACTCTGGGCACTCGGCCGTGACAGCTTTCTGCTTCACAGCGCATGCGCGAGTTGCGCTGCGCTCCCGGAGTGGAGAGGCGATCTCCTGGGACCTGTCACGTGTTCCAGGAGATCGCCTAGAGGGAGGGGCCTCCTAAGACGAAAGGAGGAGTCGCCTAGGCGGTCCCTGGGTGGAAGGAGGAAGTGGGAGAGGAAGTCCCCCTCCTAATGAAGCCCCCCCCCCCCCCCAAAAAAATGACATGCCAAATGTGGCATGTAAGGGGGCGAGGAGTGCTTAAAGCGGAAGTTCCATTTTTGGGTGGAACTCCGCTTGAAGATCTACAGTTTGCCAGAGCCATAGATATAACCATCACCAACTCTCTCAATGATCCCTGGCTCTTTCCAAAAAGCTAAACATGCTGTCCTCAGACACTTCCTCACAGTTTCCTGAGCAATTATTCCACACCCACCATTGGCAGACAACAAAGACTCATACCTTACTGGAATGGACTATCTTACTGGATCATATTGCATCCATGAAGTCTCTCCTAGCCAAGAAAGCAGACACTCATGATTAGTATATGCAAATGTGGGCCTCATGGAAAGTGTTTAGAGACTCCCAAGAATCTAAAGACCTCAACAGAGCCTAACATGGCCCCATTAGCTTGTTTATTTATGGGTAATCCCTATGGCGTTCAACGCCTATCACTACCACCTATTTTTTCCCTGCAGTCCCCTTGAGATTGAAAGAAAAGTGGTCTGTGGCCGCTGACTTAAAGTGGAGTTCCACCCACTTTTACAACTCTTCAGCATCCCTCACTAAACTGTGCACTGTAAACAAATTGGATATTTTTTTTATTGTTTTTTCAGCACAGACTGTATATCTGCTGTATTCATTTTTCACTTCCTCCTCCCTGGCCGTGGCCCATCGCATCATTTCCTGTTTGCAATGCCTCCTGGGAAGGGGCAGCAACTTCCTCTGACACTGCCGTTGCTATGGAAACCTGACCTGAAACCTATTACACTGCTTGTGCTGCACTGAGCATGTATGAGATCTGCAAGGATGAGATCCAGGAAGAAATACAGTCTGGCTTCAGATGCCCACACTTAAGATGGCCACGGCCTGCTGCAAGTTTATAAAATAACAAACTACTGCTAAAAACTAACAAAACAGACCTTAGTTTACAGACTAACTTTACTAGAATACATTAAGCTTGTGTATTATAGGGGTATTTTTATTTAAAAAGTATAATTTCGGCCGGAACACCGCTTTAAGTAACAAAAACAAAGAAGCATAATTGGGGCATCAGAAAGGCCCTTCGTGGATAGAAATCACCCTGGACAGCGGCTAAGACTAGGGATGTGCGGTTAAACATAAGTAGGGCCGACCGGGAAGTCCAGGTAGCCTAAAAGTGGTCAAGGAGGGCAGGAAACTGGAAACAAAAAAAAGAGTAAAAGTAGAAGGAGGAAAGAGGAAAAGTAGAAAGCGAAAAGAGAAAGCATAGGGGAGGATAGATGGGGGTCAGAGTTCTGGGGGGTGGGTGGGCAGCTGCTGAAAGTAGACAATGGCAATGGGCGATGGGCCATCAGCATGGGAGCAAGAGGGTGGTGTTGAAGTGTGGGGGGAGATAATGAGCTACCTATGGCTGCCAGGTTCTGGCATAGCATGCCAAACTTTCACATAAGACTGAATCTAATTTAGACTAGACCATACCTAGTGTTATTAAGGGAAATATCCTAGTGTGAGCTATAGTTTGTTTAGCACCCTTTCTAAAGCCCCATACACACGCTCGGATTATCCGAGGACCAGGTCCGTCGGATCCTGTCCGTCGTACTTTGTCCAATGTTGGTTTTGCGTACACACACGGTCGGACAAAGTTGTCGGAAAATCCGATCATTCTGAACGTGGAGACGTTTGTTGCCTACGACGGGACTACGTAGAGGCTAGTAGCCAATAGCTTTGGTCTTGTAATGTGATCTGAGCATGCGTAGCACTTTGTCCGTCGGACAACGGTACACACGATCGGATTTGGTGTGATCGGACCGTGTTGTCGGAAAATCTATCCAGCAGGAGATACAACTTTGTCCGTCAATCGTACACTGTCCGATGGTGCATACACACGGTCGGATTTTTCAACAACATTGTCCGATCGGACAGAATCCATGCAAAAATCCTACCGTGTGTATGGGGCTTAAGTCTTTTTTATTCTTTTTTTTTTTGGAGGGGGGGGGGGCGAGAGTCAAAATCCCTTCACCAAATCAAGAGTAAGTGCCGGTTCACACTACAGCGACTTGGGATCCGACTTGTCAGACCTCAAGTCGCCCCAAGTCGCTGGACATAAGAAATTCCATTGAAGTGAATGAGAGCCTTCTTAATGTACACTACTGAAGTCGCTCCAACTTCAGAAAAGGTTCCTGTACTACTTCAAGGCGACTTCTAGCCAACTTGTACCCATAGATTTCAATGGAAGTTGCCTCTAAGTCGGATCCTTATCTTAAAGCTAAGTTCCACCCTAAAGTGGAACTTCCACTTATCAGATTCCTCCCCCCCTCCGGTGCCACAATTGGCACCTTTCAGGGGGGAGGGGGGTGCAGATACCTGTATAATACAGGTATCTTCACCCACTTCCGGGACGAGATAGCCGGAGCTGTCCCGCCCATATCCGAAGATGCCCCGTTGTGTCTTGGGAAACACAGTTCCCAGGACACAACGGGGACCAATAGAGACGCGCAGTGTGACTCGCGCATGCGCAGTAGGGAACCGGGCAGTGAAGCCGTTGCGTTTTCACTTCCTGATTCCCTGACAGAGGATGGCGGCGGGGCAGCCGAGAGACAATCGGTCGCTCGTCACATTCTGCCGACACCGCTGGAACCTGGAACAGGTAAGTGTCTATTTATTAAAAGTCAGCAGCTGCAGTATTTGTAGCTGCTGACTTTTAATATTTTTGGTGCGGGTGGAGCTCCTCTTTAACCGCTTCAGCACCGGGCGATTTTACCCCCCCTTCCTTACCAGAGAACTTTTTGCGATTCGGCACTGCGTCGCTTTAACTAACAATTACGCGGTCGTGCGACGTTACACCCAAACAAAATTGACGTCCTTTTTTCACACAAATAGCGCTTTCTTTTGGTGGTATTTGATCACCTCTGCGGTTTTTATTTTTTGCGCTATAAACAAAAGAAGAGCGACAATTTTGAAAAAAAACACAATATTTTTTACTTTTTGCTATAATAAATATCCCATTTTTTTTTTAAAAAAACAATTTTTTTACTCAGTTTAGGCCGATACGTATTCTTCTACATATTTTTGGTAAAAAAAAAATCGCAATAAGCGTATATTGATCGGTTTGCGCAAAAAGTTATAGCGTCTACAAAATAGGGTATAGATTTATTGCATTTCTTTTTTTTTCTTTTTTTACGAGTAATGGCGGCGATCTGCGATTTTTTTTCGTGACTGCGACATTGCAGCGGACACTTCGGACACTTTTGACACATTTTTGGGACCATTCACATTTACGCAGCGATCGTTGCTATAAAATTGCAGTGATTACTGTGTAAATGTGACTGGCAGGGAAGGGGTTAACACTAGGGGGCGCTGCAGGGGTTAATATGTTCCCTAAGGTAGTGATTCTAACTGTGGGGGGAGGGGACTCACAAGGGGAGGAGACCGATCGGTGTTCCTCCGTACTGGGATCACACCATCGGTCTCCTGGCCACTGACAGGACGTGGAGCTGTGTGTTTACACACACAGCTCCACGCTCCCGCTGTTTTAACGGGCAATCGCGGGTGCCCGGCGGAATGGGAGGACAGAATATGACGCCCACCCAGGATGGGAGATCCACCTTGTGGGCGTCATATGTACATGGGTGGGTATTGAAGTGGTTAATTGAGGTGATTTGGATCCAACATTACAGGAAGATTACCCAGGAATTCCTTGAAGTTGCCTCGAAGAGTTGCAGCTATGTTATTCTGTATCTATAAAGAAAAAAAAAAACTTTATTAAAATAAGACTGAACTAAAAAACCTTTTATGTCTCTTTTAAAAAAAATCCCACCTGCCTGCCAGACATGTTTTTGTTATGCCTCGTACACACGGTCGGAATTTCCAAAGGAAACAGTCCGATGGGAGCTTTTCCGACCGTGTGTATGCCCAACGGTCTCTTTCTGTCGACATTTCCGACGGACTTTAGATTGAGAACCTGTTCTTAATTTTTCCGACGGAAAACCTTTTTACCGGATTCTTAGATCGTGTGTATGCAATTCCGACACGCAAAATTCCGGCGCATGCTCGGAAACAGTTCGACACACTTACTACTGACTTTTGCACTCTGTGTGTAACATACTCCTGACCTCTGCACTCCATGCATAACTTTTCCAAACCCATACACTCTGCGCATAACTTACTCCTGACCCCTGATCTCTATAATTCACTTACTACTGACTCTTGCAGTCTTTGTGTAACTTACTACTAACCCCTGCACTCCATGCATACAGTGCCCTGAAAAAGTATTCATACCCCTTGAAATTTTCCAAATTTTGTCATGTTACAACCCCAAAACGTAAATGTATTTTATTGGGGTTTTATGTGATAGACCAGTGATGGTGAACCTTGGCACCCCAGATGTTTTGGAACTACATTTTCCATGATGCTCAACTACACTGCAGAGCGCATGAGCATCATGGGAAATATAGTTCCAAAACATCTGGGGTGCCAAGGTTCGCCATCACTGTGATAGACCAACACAAAGTGGCACATAATTGGGAAGTGGAAGGAAAATGATTAATGCTTTTCAAAATGTATACAATGGAGAGATTCCCTTATGGGTTTTTTAGCAGCCAAAACATTCATAGGTCATTGATTATAAATTCTTTATTGTATCAAAAGGCAATTTAGCAGTTACATAAGAGTTGTAAAAAACTGAGCTCTGGCATTTACATGAAAATGGCAAAACCATCAATCATAATGGAACTACATGTTGTATGAAATCCTGATAACATTTGCGTTTTACTGCAAAAGTGGTCTTCCACATAAAGCCCTATGCATTTCGACCCTTCTAATTGTGGTCTTCTTCAAGGGGAATATTTTATTCTATGCAGTGAAAAAGAGATTTTTTTTTATTCAATAATCATTTTAGGCTTTACCATTGTATCTAACCACACACAATAATGTATATTTACCAATCATGATGATGGAAGAGAGAAAGACATGTCCTATAGCCAGAGTTTTCTTTAAAAGCTAGTTTCAGCAATCCCAAGACCATCTGTGTGTCATCTCCGCCCCCCACGTCATGGACCCCGCCCTCAAGGGACTTACAAGAGACCATTTGTATGGACCCCCAAAGGAGATGAGGGGGGGAGCAAGGAAGCACCTGTAGTATATCATGACAAACTTACTATTTTTGCATTGAGTTAAAAAAGGGGGATATGTTAGACTATTAAAGATGTCTTTAATAGTCTAACATACCTTTTTTTTAACTAAATAAATATCCCCCTTGAAGAAGACTACAATCAGAAGGGTCGAAACGTGTAGGGTTTATGTGGAAGACCACTTTTGCAGTAAAACGCAAATTTTATTAGGATTTCATACAACATGTAGTTCAATTATGATTGATGGTTTTGCCATTTTCAATGCCAGAGCTCAGTTTTTTACAACTCTTATGTAACTGCTAAACTGCCTTTTGATACAATAAAGAATTTTTAATCAACGACCTTTGAATTTTTTGGCTGCTAAAAAACCCCATGAGGGAATCTCTCCAGTATATAAACGCTTTGGGGTGTGCAGCACGAGCAGCTCATATATATGTGTTTTTTTTTTTTTATTCTATGGTTTTCACATTTTTTTACAAATAAATATCTGAAGAAGTTTTTGGAGAAAATGTGGCAGTGGTGTCCCATTCAGATATGGCACCTCATCCCCAAATAGTTATTGAAAGATTTGTAGTTTGGGAGGAGGGGGATTATTACGGTGCCTAATTAATTATATATTCTAGAAATTTATAAAAAAAAAAATGTATTAACAAATATAACAAAGATATAGCATATACAAAAACACATAGATATCGAAAATATTAGTGTAATCACAAAACAGTCAATAAGCACGTCAAATAACAGAGTGGGGCCTGAGTGTTCTTGGCCTTGATGTGCTGGTAGGTCAAATCCTCCCTACATGTTTCTCCATACAGATGGCTTCATCAGGGGAAAATGGAATAAGACCAGTTGTCTAAAATAGTTGTATCACACTGGTCTTATTCCTTTTTCCCCTGATGAAGCCATCTGTATGGCGAAACATGTAGGGAGGATTTGATCTACCAGCACATCAAGGCCAAGAACACTCAGGCCCCACTCTTATTTGACGTGCTTATTGTTTTGTAGACATGTGCAATTTGTTTCGTTTTTTTCGTTAAAATTCGTTATATTCGTTCATTCGTTATCGTACGAATGAACGAACGATTCGCAAAAAATTTTAACGAATGTTCGAATCGAACGAATCCGAAAAACAACAAAAATCCGAATTGACCAAATTAGAAACAACGAAAAAATAAAATCCGAAAAATGAAAACAGGAACAACGAAAATCAAAATGAACGAAAAAATTCGTACAATCGTACCTTTTTTTTTTTGTTGAATTGGTAATTTTCCGTGTCCCTTACAATGGCGCTGCTTAACGTGCTTCGAATGTATTGAACGAAAAAATTCGTACATTCGTAATTTTTTTTTTTTTTTTTTCGATTCGTAACTTTTCGTGTCTCTTACAATGGCGCTGCTTAACGTGCTTCGAATGGATTGAACGAAAAAATTCGTACATTCGTAACTTTTTTTTATCGATTCGTAATTTTCCGTGTCTCTTAAAATGTAATAATAGCATACACATTACATAAAATTATGAATTATGCTCCGATTACGAATCTACGAAAACAATGTTCCGAAAGTACGAATAAATCAATCTAACGAAAGTACGAATGTAACTAAATCTACGAAAATACGAATGCGTCCGAATTTCGAATAAACCAAAATTAAACTAACGGAAAAACGAATCAACGAAAAAATAACTCTTACGAAAATACAAATCGTTACGAATACGAACACCGACGACTTACGAATTTACGAATCGTTACGAATCAACGGAACCGAAAGAAACGAAACGAAAATAAACAAATTTTTCTATTGTGCACATGTCTACTGTTTTGTGATTACACTAATATTTTCGATATCTATGTGTTTTTGTATATGCTATATCTTTGTTATATTTGTCAATAAAAATATTTTTTTATAAATTACTAGAATATATCATTAATTAGCCACCGTAATAATCCCCCTTCTCCCAAACTACAGATATCTGAAGAGTGTGGCATGCATTTGTATTCAGCCCCCTTTACTCTGATACCCCTAACTAAAATCTAGTGGAACCAAATGCCTTCAGAAGTCACCTAATTGGTAAATAGAGTCCATCTATGTGTAATTTAATCTCAGCATAAATACAGCAACTAGACATGTGCAATTTGTTTCGTTTTTTGTTGTTTTTCGTTAAAATTCGTTATATTCGTTCATTCGTTATCGTACAAATGAACGAACGATTCACTAAAAATTTTAACGACAAACGAATGTTCGAATATAACGAATCCGAAAAACCATGAAAATCCGAATTGACCAAATTAGAAACAACGAAAGTACGAAAGAATAAAACTTGAAAAACAAAAACAGGAACAACGAAAATCAAAATGAACGAAAAAATGTGTACATTCGTAACTTTTTTTTTTTTGTTGAATTGGTAATTTTCCGTGTCCCTTTACAATGGTGCTGCTAAACGTGCTTCGAATGGATTGAACAAAAAAATTCGTAACTTTTTTTTTTTAATTTTGATTCGTAATTTTCCGTGTCTCTTACAATGGCGCTGCTTAACGTGCTTCGAATGGATTGAACGAAAAAAATTCGTACATTCGTAACTTTTTTTATCGATTCGTAATTTTCCGTGTCTCCTAAAATGTAATAATAGCATACACATTACATAAAATTATGAATTACCGTATATACTCGAGTATAAGCCGAGTTTTTCAGCACATTTTTTTGTGCTGAAAGTGCCCCCCTCGGAGATACTCGAGTCAAGCACTTTTCTGCAGCAAAAAAAAAAAATTCCGACCCGACTTTGGGGCCCCGTATCTCGGGGCCACTTGGGTCTAGGAGTCCCAAATTTGGCGTGCCAACCCAGTGGACCTAGCACTATAACATATCCAAATATGGGGTTCCTAGCACTAAGTGGCCCCGAGATACGGGGCCCCAAACTCGGTTCGGAAAATGTCATTCTCTGCTGCAGAAAAGTGCTTGACATTTTCTGACCCGAATTTGGGGCCCCATATCTCGAGGACACTTGGTGCTAGGAACCCCAAATTTGGCATTCAAACCCAGTTGAACTAGCACTACAACATATCCAAAGATGGGGTTCCTAGCACTAAGTGGCCCCGAGATACAGGGCCCCAAAATCGGTTCAGAAAATGTCATTCTCTGCTGCAGAAAAGTGCTTGAGATTTTCTGACCCGAATTTGGGGCCCCATTTCTCGGGGACACTTGGTGCTAGGAACCCCAAATGTTGTATTCCAACCCAGTGGAATTAGCACTACAACATATCTAAAGATGGGGTTCCTAGAACTAAGTGACCCTGAGATACAGGGCCCCAAATCGGTCAACTGTGTCCATCTGCATGGGCACAGTGAGGCTGCAAATGGGCATCGTTGACCCTCTTTTCCACTTACAGTAGCTGCGCATTTCTCACCCTAGGCTTATACTCGAGTCAAAAAGTTTTCCCAGTTGTTTGTGGTAAAATTAGGTGCCTCGGCTTATATTCGGGTCGGCCTATACTCGAGTATATACGGTATGCTCCGATTACGAATCTACGAAAACAATGTTCCGAAAGTACGAATAAATCAATCTAACGAAAGTACGAATGTAACTAAATCTACGAAAATACGAATGCGTCCGAATTTCGAATAAACCAAAATTAAACTAACGGAAAAAAAAAAAACGAATCAACGAAAAAATAACTCTTACGAAAATATGAATCGTTACGAATACGAACACCGACGACTTCCGAATTTACGAATCGTTACGAATACGAACACCGACGACTTACGAATTTACGATTTGTTACGAATCAACGGAAAGAAAGAAACGAAACGAAAATTAAAGAATTTTTCTATTGTGCACATGTCTAACAGCAACTGCTCTTCCTTATGACAGAGAAGAAATATAGAACCAAAAAAATATTTAACCAAATCCCTTTAAACTCCTTCCACATTGCAACTGGCCACATCCATGCACCGTATCTGTTAATTCCATTAGCTAGAGAACATGGTTAACATAAGGGCGTGTTTTTTTTGTACGTGTGGCTACAAATGTCAATAGGGTTTCCCTGGCTTTCATTAAAAAAATGTGATAACCTTACTCTGGCCAACTCTCTATTTGTATTTTCTGAGATTGTCCCTTTAAAGAATTACCTTTTATTTTTGTTCATCGTTTAATGAACAGAATCTCTGTGTGTCATCAGAAAGCCCCAGGCCGGCTCGCTTTATCCTATGAGATGTCGCCGTGTAGTGGCGGTGGTTGTGACTTTTTATCAGATTCCGCGGTGTTGTACCTGAGAGCATTCTTCAGAGGCCCGAGCTCTTCCTGTGAGGGAAAAGTGGAAGAATTCATAAGTATACTAAGATCCTATTGTCCTTCTTGTCAATGGCTCTACTTTGATCTCATCAACGCAAAGTAAATGTAAACTCAGTCATTTATATCTTCATCTTTCTTTCAAATAATCTCTGGTGATCCTGCCATTAAAGTCCTTGTCCAGGCACTTCCAGTTGTAGGGTGACAACGTTCTGTCTTTGTCTCCTAATGGGGCTCCTGACTAGTAGACATGTGCACAATAGAAAAATTTGTTTAGTTTAGTTTCGTTTCTGTTCGTTTCCATTGATTCGTAACGATTCGTAAATTCGTAAGTCGTCGGTGTTCGTATTCGTAACGATTCGTATTTTCGTAAGAGTTATTTTTACGTTGATTCGTTTTTCCGTTAGTTTAATTTTCGTTTATTCGAAATTCAGACGCATTCGTATTTTCGTAGATTTAGTTACATTCGTACTTTCGTAAGATTGATTTATTTGTACTTTCGTAACATTGTTTTCGTAAATTCGTAATCGGAGCATAATTCATAATTTTATGTAATGTGTATGCTATTATTACGCAAAAAAAAAAAAAAAAGTTGAGAATGTACGAATTTTTTCGTTCAATCCATTCGAAGCACGTTAAGCAGCGCCATTGTAAGAGACACGGAAAATTACGAATCGAAAAAAAAAAGTTACGAATGTACGAATTTTTTCGTCCAATCCATTCAAAGCACGTTAAGCAGCGCCATTGTAAGAGACACGGAAAATTACGAATCGAAAAAAAAAGTTACGAATGTACGAATTTTTTCGTTCAATCCATTCGAAGCACGTTAAGCAGCGTCATTGTAAGAGACACGGAAAATTACGAATCGAAAAAAAAAAAAAAAGTTAAGAATGTACGAATTTTTTCGTTCATTTTGATTTTCGTTGTTCCTGTTTTAGTTTTTGGGATTTTCTTCTTTCGTAGTTTCGTTGTTTCTAATTTGGTTATTTCGGATTTTCGTTGTTTTTCGTATTTGTTCGATTCAAACATTCGTTAACATTTTTTGCGAATCGTTCGTTCATTCGTACGATAACGAATGAACGAATATAACGAATTTTAACGGAAAGCGAAAAAAAAAAAACGAAACAAATTGCACATGTCTACTCTACTTTGATCTCATCAACGCAAAGTAAATGTCAACTCAGTCATTTAGATCTTCATCTTTCTTTCAAATAATCTCTGGTGATCCTGCCATGAAAGTCCTTGTCCAGGCACTTCCAGTTGTAGGGTGACAACGTTCTGTCTTTGTCTCCTAATGGGGCTCCTGAGTAGTCATCCTTTCACAGAGGCTTCTGATGGAGGCTACAAGTGGTCGCATTGTCTAGGGTTGTCTCCATCAGGAAACGAGCCCAGAAAAATATCACATAGTTATTGCTGGAGTGCATAAAGATCAACTTCAGTACAACCAGCCAGTTGTTTTTTTTAACACCCAATCACTATCGGCAGCTATAGCCGTCAGCGGTGATCATTGTATTCTGCCAGTGGGAAAGGCTCCCTAACAGCAGAACACAATAGCTTTCCTGGAGGAATTCCCCCATCAACACAGTCTGTGGGGCATATGTATTTTGGAGCATGTCTATTTGGACTGTGTATTGTCAGCAAAATTTGGCTGTACGCATAGCACACAGCCAATTTTCCTGTTTCTAATATAACCAATGATACTTTCCATCCTAAAGTGGTGGGACACCCTGAAAAAAAAAAACTTAAAAAAAATGTTAAAGCGGGATTCCACCCTAAAGTGGAACTCCCGCTTTTCGGAACCCTCCCCCCCTCCGGTGTCACATTTGGCACCTTTCAGGGGGGAGGGGGGTGCAGATACCTGTCTAAGACAGTTATCTGCACCCACTTCCGGGCATAAACTCCCACGGGAGTTTACGTCACCTCCTGTCCCGGCGCGCTGTCTGCCGGGACACACACGTGACCCGGCAGACGGCGCTGAAGATTCTCATTGCGCCGCGCGACTCGCGCATGCGCAGTAGGGAATCGGGAAGTGAAGCCACTTCCTGATTCCCTCACCGAGAATGGCGCCGGCTACAGCAGGGAGCCGAGCGATCGATCGGCCTCTGCTGCCGACACCGCTGGACCCTGGAACAGGTAAGTGTCCATTTTTTAAAAGTCAGCAGCTGCAGTATTTGTAGCTGCTGGCTTTTAAAAATTTTTTTTTCAGTACAGTCCCGCTTTAATAATAATTTAAAATGAAAAAAAAAAAAACATTGTTTTTTTTACTTACCAGAAATGGCTGTTGCTAGGCAGATCGTCCTAATCTGCCTCTTCCAGCGCCGCAGTGATCTTCTCTCCCTCCGTCTTCTAGTGAATGGGGCGCGGTGTGTTATGGGAACTGTGTCCCACAACACATCGCGTTCCCCATTCACAAATTACACTCGCGCATGCGCAGTAGGCCGCGCGCCGACTCGCGCATGCGCAGTAGGCCGCACGCCGACTCGCGCATGCGCAGTAGGAAACGGGAAGCCGTTTCCCTTACTGAGGATGGCGGCGCTGGATCCGGATCGCCGAGGGACATCTCGGCCTCCATGACCGACATCGCGGGCGCCCTGGGAGGGTAAGTGTGCTTATTAAAAGTCAGCAGCGACTTTTTTTTTAGGTGAAACACCGCTTTAATGATATAATGCCTTAACATTTAGCCATTAACTCCCAACCCCCTAGTCCATCCATACATACATCCTTACCTCAGCCCCCTCATTCAAGCATTCATACCTCATTAGCCAAGCATTGCATACATCACCGTCCCAGCCTAACTGCTTCCCAGCCAGGTCCCATTAAAAGAGCCATCACAAGTGTTCTTACCTGTTCCTCTCAGCAAAGGGCAGAATCACTGCCTCTGTCCTGGGCCGACGAAACCTTTATTTGGAATCCATTCAAAGCCACACCCTCAAGGGTTTGCCTCCGACAGCTAAACCCCTCCCACAAAAGGTTGTGACCTCATATCCTTCACACAGGATGTGAATGACCATATAAGGACATACAATACAGGATGGTACAACTGGAAGCCACGCCCTGAAGGGTTTGCCTCCAACAGCTAAACCCTCCTACAATACAGGGACAATTGTTTTCCTTCAAAAGAACCAATCACAGACATGTATACATTCAAAACAGACTAGCAGTGATGTGTGCAAACGGTCAGGTGAGAATAATGCTTCCTGTGAGACAAAGATTACACTAGAAAGATAGTTCTGCACAAGACCGCACCCAAACCGCCTAACTGCTTTCAATGACAATGAACGATATAAAACCATGGCTCAGTGGGCCATAATATTTATATCGTTATGCTACAGTTCCAATGTACACAGACATGTTCGCTTGAACTCATCAATGCAGTTGCCAGGAAGTGGCCAGTCTCCCGGTGAGGCACAAATGAACATCCTTAAAACAGCAAACACGTCTGCAGTGTCCACAGGAAGATTTCCGCAGCCAATGGTCTTCCGCCAACGTCTGTATGTGCGAATACGCTCACATGAGCGCATTACAACAAAACCGACACTGGGGGGCATCTGACAACATACATTAATAAAATTTTCCACAACAGTATCATCCAGGTTTCCAGTGAGTCTATTTCAGCCAGTGGGTGGGCTACCCCATCCTGGTGACGTAGGCCACTATCAACTGGATGATTATATAAAACTGTAGCGGTGACACCTTTTCAAGGTGTCCGCTAAGTGTAAATTTTGTTATTTTTGTCTCTCAGAACAGTTAGGGGTTCTGAGACTTAATTGGATAGGGAAGCTTTGGCATCAGTTTGGCTGGGCTATGTTGGAGTTCTGCCTGATCATGTGTGAGGTGAGGTACACATGACAGGTTTAGAACAATGCCTGGTTGGACGTTTGGGTACCGGCATTCCCCAGAGCCAATCAGTGGGTGCGTTTGGCCCCGCTGAGGAGTCTGGGGAAGGGTACTTAAGATGCTGGAGTCACGTGTTCGGGGGTCGTTAGGCCAGAGCTGCCTGTTCCTGGACCGGGGGAACCCCGCGAGGGGTCCCAGTCAGGGGAGTGTGTGCCACCCCGCAACATGGTTGGTTTGACAAGCCCCACAGACCTGCTTGGTCTGGGGGCAAGGATCCGTCTGTTGCCGAGTCTCGGAACCGGCTGGTCTAAGGCGCAGTGACTGAGGGAGGATTTAAGGCGTCCGGGTGCGCTCTCAACTTGAAGGGGCACCGCAGCTCGTGTAAACGACCAGGGAGGACTCTTCGGAGGAGGGCAAACAAGCTGGCATCCTGAGAAGTGCCTGGTTGCTGGGTTGTCAAGGGCACTAGAGAATCCGCACTTCCCGAATACTGTCAAGGAGACGGATAATGTTCCAGGTATTGAGGAAAGGTTCCTGTTTGTTTCTGAGTGCCATGTTGACTCAAGGTCAGAGACTTTGCAAATTTCATAATTCAAGTGCTGACTGCCATAATCTCTGGCTAGAGATTTGTTCAGCTTGGAAGCACCCAGCTGCGAGTGGCTACTCTCTGGGTTGGCGAATAGAGACTTTCGTATACTTAGCAGTTCAAGGAATTCAAAGGAATTTTATGGTGTCAGCATGCAAAGTCATTGGGTACTAACTCTGGGAACCCCTAGACCTGGAGAAACAAGCCAAGCGGAGGTAATCGGTAAGCCTAAAAGTCAAGGCCGCCCCATCGAGAGTTATGGCCACTACATAACATATCCCCATACCATATATGGAGTGGTACATAGGGACTGCTAAGTGATGTGGCCCACCTGTCACCCTGCCAGCCCGGCATTCACTTCCCAGACACTCCAAGACAATGAACAGTCCATTGGCTTTGTTTTGTTGTTTTATGGCGGGAATTTAACTTGGACACTGACACTGACTCAGCCAGGCCTTAGGAATTGCCTTTTGCAGGCAGGGACCGCGGGCCCCTATAGTGTAGAAGAAGATGGTAGAAAGTTTCCTGTGCTAGCTGTCCCACAGATAGACTACTGCTCCCAGTCAGTCCTCTTCAGGCCCCACCAGCCCTCCCTGTCCCCAACATCACAGTCCACACTGCTGGCTCTGCACCCATCCCAGACTGCACACTCCCGGTCCTCTCAGGCGTGCCTCCCCTGTCCTCCCGACTGTGCATATCACTCACCAGCCCTCCTGGCTGCAACCGGTGGTTCCCTCCTGAAGACATGCCTGGCAGTACTAGTTCCTGCAGTCCTTTCTGACTCCTCCTGTGCCTCCAGTCCAGATCATTCATGCTTTCATGAAGGGCTCCATCCTGCACCCGAGTCCCAGGCCCAAGGTCAACCCCCCCCCCCCCCCACTAGACTGGGGTGATCCCTCAAAGGCCCCGACAGCCTAGTACTCCATCTCCAGTTCTTCCATCCTACAACTCCTCCCCAGCTGGGCTGACTCTGGTTATGTCAAGGAGGCCAGCCCACTGTCAATCCTATTTGGGGATTGGTCAGAGCTCCCTGAGACACCTCAGAGCAGGATCTCAAATGTTCCGACAACAAAATCCGATCGGACTTTGTCCGTTCGTTTGTAGAGAATTCCGATCAGACAAAGTGCCACGCATGCTCAGATCAAATTACGAGACCAAATCTATTGGCTACTAGCCTGAACGTAGTCCTGTTGTAACGAACGAACGTCATCACGTTCCGTACAATAGGATTTTCCGACTACTTTGTCCGACCGTGTATATGCAACACCAGTTTCGGAGAAAAAATCTGACGGATTTTGTGGTCGGAATGTCCGACCGTGTGTACGGGGGCTTATGGTTACTGGTCAAAATGCCCTTTACATTGGTGGCTTTTCAAATGAAGAATGTGCTCAGAATGCCACCCTTATAGACAGATAAAAAAGATGATTGGGTTCATACCGTTGGCTCTGCCAAGTGGCATTGGCCCCAGAACTATGCAGGCACCCTGAAATGGGAGGTCAATCAGCCACTGCTCGAAGAACCCCAGACAACCTCTGGTGGAAGCCTAGGGTTCCATTCAGCCTGTATTGTGAATGGCCGGTCTACATAATCTGAGGGTCAATGTAGACATGTCTTTTCTTCAGTATTAGCAAGTTCTAGCAGATATATCTATGCCTCTGTGTTTGTTTTTCTATATTGTTTGTACTTCTCTACAAGGTCCTATCCATTGGAACTAACTATGGTTGGGCAACTCCCATTTGGAGTTAATACTTGCAATTATCCTATATGTAGATTGTGATTGTGATTTTGCACCATTCCAGCCAGATATGTGACTATTGCCAATGTAGTCCTTTTTTTTATTGGCCAAGACAAGTTGATGCACCCACCAGCATTGTGTTATACTATGTTATATTCTACTTATCTCAAACTGAGAAGGATGGCAACGTACTACAGCACATATCATATATACCCACCAGCATTTACCAGGTTTGGTGGTAAACCCACAGTAAGATCACTATAACGCAAGATATTTTTCTGCTTTTGCAAAGGCCTGGACCATCGTAACTGGTTATTTAAAGTCGTATTTGTCTTGAGCACAGAAAAGCCATTTCTCGTATGCAGCAACTCGGCATTAAAACCCACCCACCCGTCACAAATATGCCTACAGCTGGCTCCAATGTGATTTAAGGTACTTGTTTTGGCAGAAGCCTTTAGGGCACCAATAAGAATGAATGCCACAGCGGCACCCCTGCAATAAAGACATGCATGTTCCATTTTGCACATGTTCCCCAAGTGCACAGGTGTGAAAGGGGGCTAAACGTGATTAGTGACCTTAAATCAGCCACAAAAAAAAAAAAAAAATTGAAGACCAATAGGCCCCCGAAAATAAGAAGAAAAGGGGTGTCCAAGGGTCGATTTCCCAAAGAGCTGGCAATCAGAATTAAAGTACAGCTCCCTAACTGATCCTAATCTCTCCCTATGCAGTTTGTCAGCTTTGCCTATCTTCTCCCTACAGCAGCTTCCAACACACTGACCCTATGATTGCTCTATGCCCCTTCTTAAATAATGAGGGGTCTGGCACATAACAAAGCCCCCATTGGTGTCCCTTCTACTCCAGATTACCCAGGTTCTTAGGCCTTTGCAATGCATTCGTTACAATGATTTTGGAAAGCCAAACTACCAAATTGGCTCCCCAGGACTGAGAACCTCGATTGGGTGCACCCCAAACCCATTTTAGACCCAAACCCCAACCTCGACCATAAACCTTTGTTAAGAGCAAATGAATCCTGAACTCCAAACATATAAAACACGATGTGTGAAGACATTCAATGTACACATATCCTAAGGAGTATAACGAGTGTAGGATGTACATACCTCTCATAGCAAACTGCCAGCTACGCCCAGTCATTAGAGTATGGTGAGGATGTTCTACAGAATTTATATACTCTGAGACCCTGCAAGGGATCTTCCCCTGTGATTGCACAGAACTCTAAGGTATTTCATGTTTGCTAATTAATGTGCACATTTCTAAATGCTACACCTGTGACCAGGTCAAGTTTATATTGGAATAACTCTTTTTTTTTTGCTGAATTAATGGTGCTGCCAAATGACAGAGGAAACCTCTTATTCCTATGATTATAATATATCTGTGAATGAGGTTATCTTGAGATTCATACCATTATTATTATTATTATTATTATTATTATTATTATTATCAACAATACAACATTTTTATAGCACCAACAGTTTGCACAGTACTCGACTAGGGTATAAAAGATTATTTTCTTTAACAAAATACTGCTAGACCACCACTACTCCACCAACTTTAAAAAAAAATAACCACACAAGGCTAAAGATGGATCAAAATGGCCATAGCAGCCCTTTTATTAACCAATAATAAAATAACATTATAAACATATCAACATATGATCATCCAGTACATTGTCAAAGTACAGGAGTCACAAGGTCCTTGTGGGCATCAACTACCTGTACCTGCGTAACCACTGAAAGACAAACACTGACTCGGAGACAAACCACTACACGCAGATACCACCAACCATAATAATGGGAGCCATACAACGGACGGGTCCCTACAAAGTATATATTTTTACTCTCAAAAAACCCATAGCAGGACCTTGTACACCGCCAGCTGCCATGACTAAATATCAAGAAACCACATTCCCAGCTGTAGACCACAAGCCAAGGAACTTTAATAAGGGCGGGCCGTTGTCCCAATCACGTTCTTCTCTGAGTACCATGGATGGGTCCCTACAAAGTACATATTTTTACTCTCAAAAAACCCATAGCAGGACCTTGTACACCACCAGCGGCCATGACTAAATATCAGGAAACCACATTCCCAGCTGTAGACCACACGCCAAGGAACTTTAATAAGTAAGGGCCGTTGTGCCAAGCACGTTCTTCTCTGAGTACCATGGACGGGTCCCTACAAAGTATATATTTTTACTCTCAAAAAACCCATAGCAGGACCTTGTGCACCGCCAGTGGCCATGACTAAATATCAAGAAACCACATTCCCAGCTGTAGACCACACGCCAAGGAACTTCAATAAGGGCGGGAGGGCGTGCCGTTGTCCCAAGCACATTCTTCTCTGAGTACCATGGACGGGTCTCTACAAAGTACATATTTTTACTCTCAAAAAACCCATAGCAGGACTTTGTACACTACCAACTGCCATGACTAAATATCAAGAAACCACATTCCCAGCTGTAGACCACACACCAAGGAACTTTAATAAGTAAGGGTTGTTGTCCCAAGCACGTTCTTCTCTGAGTACCATGGCTGGGTCCCTACAAAGTACATATTTTTACTCTCAAAAAACCCATAGCATGACCTTATACACCGCCAGCGGCCATGACTAAATATCAAGAAACCACATTCCCAGCTGTAGACCGCACGCCAAGGAACCTCAATAAGGGCGGGAGGACGTGCCGTTGTCCCAAGCACGTTCTTCTCTGAGTACCATGGACAGGTCTCTACAAAGTACATATTTTTACTCTCAAAAAACCCATAGCAGAACTTTGTACATCACCAACTGCCATGACTAAATATCAAGAAACCACATTCCCAGCTGTAGACCACATGCCAAGGAACTTTAATAAGTAAGGGGCGTTGTCCCAAGCACGTTCTTCTCTGAGTACCATGGCTGGGTCCCTACAAAGTACATATCTTTACTCTCAAAAAACCCATAGCATGACCTTATACACCGCCAGCTGCCATGACTAAATATCAGGAAACCACATTCCCAACTGTAGACCGCACACCAAGGAACTTCAATAAGGGCGGGAGGCCGTGCTGTTGTCCCAAGCACGTTCTTCTCCGAGTAATAGCATCCTAAGACCCTCCTACTGATCCCCTTCCTGCAGGACCACCCTTTGCAGTCCTCCCAACCAATCATGTGAGTACTTTATTTAATAATACTTCCCACTGACCAGAAGCCCTCTTCTTATGCCAACCCCTTTTAACCCTGTCATGCCGGCCCTTCGTTCATGCCTTCTTCTTTTAACTCCGGGACTATCTTAAGGGAGACAATACAAGAGGGAGAATTACAATACAATAAAATACAAAAGGGTTAAGATGGCCCTACTCATAAGAGTTTACAACCTAATAGGGTGAGGCAATATGTACAAAAGGTAATAGCTGTGAAGGAGAGCTGATGGAAGAATTAAAAGCTCAGTTATTAGGTGGAGGCAGGAAAGCCTTCCCTGAAGAGATGACATTTCAAGAAGATCTCTGGAAACCTCACATAATACACAATCCTCTGAGAAATTATAGCATAATGGTAAATGTCAGCAAAACAGTTATCCTTTATTAGACATAATGAAATACAACTAAAGAAGGGGTTAACGCGTTTCAGCCATTCAGACCTTAACACGGTATGTCTAATACAAGATAACCGTTTTGCTGATGTTTACCGTTGTGCCAGCTTTATTAAACTTTATATACCATCACCCTGAACCTGGCACATTTACTTGGGATATATTCTTTGATGTCCTGTATGCCTGTAAAATGGATGAGGAACTCATCAAGGTATATATGTTTGTCAGGTGTATATTTTTTGGAAATTTTTTGGGGAAAGAAATTTGATAAGTGGCCTAATTTTGTGAAGGTTGTCGTATTCAGGGTGATTTTAGGGAGGGCACATAAAATTGCCATTAAAGTGCAGGAATCTCATAATTATTGTGTAGCACGTCCTGGTTATAACGGAGGAATACACTGGCCTATAGACATGTGCGATTAGTTTCGTACGAATCGGAAATTCGTACGAATCGGAAATTCGTACAAATTTTTCGAAATTCGTACATTCGTACGAATCCGAATAACAAATTTTTACGAATACGAATTCTGTACGAAATACGAAATTTCGTTTACGAATTTCGGATCCAAATTATCCGAATCCAAACTACCAAATGACGAATTTTAACTAATATGAAAGAAATTATAGCGGATATAACGAATGATTCAAATGAAATCGAGATTCAGTATAACGAATATCGACACTCTACGAATAATAACGAATTATCCGAAAACTTATTAACGTTACATAACACAAGTCTATTGTTCACCAATCACTCAAAAGAAGTACAAAATAAGATATTCGTAACGATTCGTAACGATATTAACAATTCGTAACTTTTTTTTAACATAAAGTTTATTTATTTGTAACAAAACAGAAAATAACTTATTCGTAGTACAATACAGTTAGACAGTTAGTGCATACTAGAACAAAAGTACAGTAGTCTCACACAATAGGTTACAGTATAACGGAAGGTGTCCTTGAGACCTCAGCGCCCACCAGGCGCTCATGAATGCATATGAATCCTAAGTGATTGGGTATTGTCCCATGGGGGGAAGGGGGGGGATGGCCGGGCCCACTATAATACAAATCGGATCATTTCATTTCTCCCCTTCTCTTCTCTGTACCTCTCAGATAGCCGTTAGCAATGTAGGTTATCCTATTGGCCTAAACTTCCCAGGGTATCTCGCACTTACTCTAAGGTCAGATGTTTGGCTTTCACCCAGGCTGCCCATATCCTGTCAAATTTTTGTGGGCAGTTTCTATTGAGATACGTCAACTTGTATAGCGGGAGGACTTTATTGACGAGTGCTAGCCATAGTTGTTTCGTGGGCGGCGCCGCCTGGTTCCAAGTAAGAAATGTAGCCTTCCTAGCATACATCGAGGCGTAAAAGACAAATAGTTTTTTCCTTTGAGGGGCTTCCAGAAAAGAAAGAAAACACACCCCTAGTAGAAGGGGAATAGGGCTATTGGGGACTCTTATTTTCCCGATGGAGTTTATATCTTCCAAGACCAATGACCAAAACCCTTTTATCAGTGGACAGGCCCAAACCATGTGGAAGAAGTCCGCGTCCCCCTCACCGCATCTGGGGCACGTCGCTACTCTGGATGGATACATTTTTGACAAACGCAGCGGGGAGTAGTAAGCCCGGTGCAGAAACTTTAATTGAGCAAATCTGTCTCTAGCTGAAATGGTCAGAGTCAGGAATTGCTGGATCCCCTCCTCCCAGTCGTCATCCGCCAGTTCGGGGATATCTCTATGCCAAGTCTCAAATAGTTGGGAAACCTTAGATGTGTCCACTAAGGCGAGCATATTGTAAACAATAGATAGTGTTTTCGTTTTCTCTGGGGATCGGAGCTCTGCCTCCAGGTCTGACATGTATAGTGTAATCTGCTCAGGAAATTGGGATCTAAATGCGCGCCTAAGTTGAAGATATCTAAAGAACATCCGATTTGGGAGGCCCTTATTATTCTTTAAGTCGTCAAATGTTCTCAGTTGTCCCCCATTTACTATGTCTCCCAATGTTGTTATCTGGAACCCTACCCAAAGAATCGGATCTGGAATTGAGTGGAAATGGGGAAGTCTCGGGTTGCCCCAAAGAGGCGTCTCTGGGGATATGGTGTTGGGTCGTCCCAGTTTCTTCCTGACTGTGTCCCACACTTTGATTGTGACTTTCATGGGGGTCGTCACCCTTACGTTTGATTTGGGCCCCCTGTGGATAAGATTCCTCAGTTCAGAATGTGAACCTAGTAGTGAAGCCTCTGTGGCTACCGCCGGATTGGCTGGTTCAGCCGCAAGCCACCACTTCAGTGTCACCAGGACCGCCGCCCAGTAGTACTTCAGAAAACACGGGAGGGCAAGGCCCCCCAGCGTAACTGGAAGCTGTAAAGTCGTTTTCGCCACCCTGGGGACCTTCCCATTCCAAATGAAGGAGACTACGAGGCTGTCTAGCTTCCTAAAGAAGGACATAGGTATAGATACTGGGGTCTGTCTAAATAGGTAGTTTAGTCTAGGAAGAAGTGACATTTTTACTAAGTTAACCCTACCGACAGGAGATAGGGGTAAGGACCTCCACCCCGCACAACTCTGGATTATTTGGGACATTACTGGGGTGAGATTGAGGGGGATGAATTGTCGGAGATCCCTATGGATCTCCACACCTAGGTACTTGAACTGTGACACCCTTTTTAGTTGCAGATCGGATTCCCGTGGGTCTATTCCAGAGTGTAGAGGGAACAGGACGGATTTCCCCCAGTTCACACACACCCCAGAGTATCGTCCATATCTGTCAATGATATCCAGGGCCTGGCGCAGGGATTCACCGTCATCTCGGAGATACAGGAGAGTGTCATCTGCATACAACGACACTTTCTCCTGCCGCTGGCCTATTTCAATGCCTTTTACCTGTCCTTTAGTTCTAAGGAGAATGGCCATAGGTTCAATTGCCAGTGCAAATAGTCCCGGTGACAGGGGACAGCCCTGCCTCGTCCCCCTCCCAAGTGGGAAGGGCGGAGACAGAACAGCCCCCGTCCGGACCCTGGCCGACGGAGAACCATACACAGCCTCAACCCAGGAGACGAAGACAGGGCCAAAGCCGAATCTGCGGAGGACCTCCCATAGATACCCCCATTCCACGGAATCGAAAGCTTTTTCTGCATCCAGGGAGGCCACTACCGCTTCATCTGTGTCTCCAACCCCTGAGGACAAGACCGCATACAGCCTCCGCAGATTGATATCCGTTCCCTTACCCGGCATGAACCCGGATTGGTCTTCGTGGACTAATTTGAGTATTACCTCATTAAGGCGTCTAGCAAGAATTTTAGTCAGTATTTTGGCGTCCGAGTTCAGGAGGGAGATGGGCCTGTAGGACGAGCATAGCTGGGGATCCTTCCCTGGCTTGGGTATCACTACTATTATAGCCTGTGCCATAGACATGGGGAGTGTGCTTTCAGTCAATGTCTTTGTGAACATACTATGCAATCTAGGTAACAGGCTGTCTACATATTGTTGGTAAAATTCGGGTGGGAACCCATCCGTCCCGGGGGTCTTGCCCGTTTGAAGAGAGCACAGTGCCGCCTTCACCTCCTCCTCTGTAATCGGGCTGTCCAGGGTCTCCCTGTCCCCGGGCGTCAAAGTCGGGAATGTGACCTCGTCTAGAAAGCCATTCAGCTCGTCAGCCGAGTAGTCCACTTTGGAGGAGTACAGTCTGGTATAAAAGCCAGCAAAGCATTTATTTATATCTATTGGGTCCGTCTTGATGTTACCAACCTCGTCTTGTATCCTGGCTATAGTCGAGATCGGGGCCTGTTCCCTTGCCAACCATGCCAGCAGCCTCCCCGTTTTGTCCCCCTGCTCAAATAGCCTCTGTGTCTGGGCTAGCTGTCTTTTTTGTACCTTGGCTGTTTTAAAGAGCAAAACTTCCCTATATGCCACCTTCATATCTTGGCCAATAACTGGGTTGGCTGTCCGAGTAAATCTATCTTCAAGGGAATGTGCCCTATTCTCCAATTCCTCTAGGACAATCTGGTCATTTCGTCGTTCCCTTGCTTATGGAGGAAAGGTAGCATCCTCTTATGTAGGCCTTAAAGGCATCCCAGTCATTACCCGGTGAAGTGGACCCAGCGTTAGTCCGCCAGTACTGATTAATCAAAGTGGCAATCTCAAAGTCTATGGTAGGGTTGTTTATCCAGAATCGAGAGAGACGCCATATTTTGTCAGAGGGGGCCATCACTGTTTTCAAACTACAGAGTATGGGTGAGTGATCCGAGATGCCTCGAGGTAAGATCCTAATTTCCCGTATCTTAGGGAGCATAGTAACGCTGGCGTAGACAAGGTCAATTCGCGATAGCGAGTTATATGAGTGCAAGTGGCATGTGTATTCCCTATCTAGGGGGTTCTTCCATCTCCAAACATCTTCCAACCCCAAGAGACCCGCCCACCTAGACAGGTTAGATCCAGTAGCTAATCCAGGTGCCAGCCTATCCATAGAGGGATTCGGGGCAGTATTAAAGTCCCCCAAAAATAGCACGTTGTCAGTGTGATATTGCGTCAGTAGAGGGATAATGGCGTGTAGTATGGAAAGGTCAGCCGGGGGGGGGGGGGGGGCAAGTATACTCCCACCAGTACCATATCAACAGTGTCTATACATGCGTGCAATATAACAAACCGGCCCCCAGGATCCAGCTTAACATCGTGTAGCTCAAAGTTAAGGGTTTTGCGCACTAAAATGCTCACTCCCCGGGAGTAACCTGTGTGAGTGGCATGAAAATGTCTACCCACCCAAGGGCGTTTTAAGCTAAGGATTTTACTTCCTACTAAGTGCGTTTCCTGTAGGATGCATATGTGGGGATTGTACCGTTTGAGATATTCAAATACCAGGGAGCGTTTGATTTTATTGTTAAGGCCACGGACGTTCCATGACAGGAGTGTCAAGCCAGCCATTTTATGAGGTGAGCGTAGCCACAAGGGAACATTCCCCAGGTATTCTGGACCCTGGGTGAGAGGCTACCCCGCCCGCATAGTGACCTCCCAGGCCTGCCACCCCACAGTGTAAATAGCCAATAGGCCAACATTAACCACAGTATCCATATGCAGTTTTTGTCACATACCTGTCTAAAATGTACCTCATATGCATTAGAACAAAAAGAAAAAGAGAAAAGGAAAAAAAAAAAAAAACAAAACTTAAACACACGTCCCATCCCTCCCCGCACCCTGCCAAACATAGCACTGGGTGCCTGGATCCCCAAACAACCAGAACTAAACAGTTCCTAGATAGGACAGTCTCCTATGGGGTCAGTACTGTGCGGCAGCACTCCTGAGACAGAGTTCCTATCCAGGGGGGGGGTAGCAAAGGGTTCCCCACATCATAACTTGCATATATTAATAATGTCACCGAAGGAAAAAGAAAAAAAAAACCCCCATCGTGTGTTTAACTGTGAACTGTCCCCTATCAGGGGTTAAGGGCTCCGGCCTGCGGCCATCAGATCCACCGCAGCAACCGGATAGCAAGCCAAGACGTCCTGCTCAATGATAACATGTTCCTGGAGATAGTCAGCGAATCTCTTTCCCGCCAGCCGTATTCCCGGACCAGGTGATCCCGGCACCCCCCCCCATAATCTATCGGGTGACCAGCGTCATTGCGGAGGGCTTGCAGGGGGGGGGGGAGGCATAGACAATAGCGGGGGTGAAGTGCCCCCTCGTCCTCAACGGCCGCCAGTGCATTAGGTGTTACTGCGTCTCACCTCTTCCCAGGCCCGCTCTCCTGCGGATAACATCTGTATGGTGGAAGGAGTCCTGGCAATCTCAGCGGGCATCCAGGGGAAGGAGGATAAGAAAACGGCAGGGGGGTTTAGAAGGGGGGGAGGCTCATCCCGCTGTCCAGCGGTGCACGGTGGTGAGAGGACGCTAGAACGTCACAGCCCTCTGCTTCTTTTTTCACCTCAAAATTAAACAGGGTCTGGTGAGCTATTCCCCCTCAACAACAGTCAGGGCACCAGGCCTAAGTCTGATGGGCCTGACAAAGTCAACATGTTACAGAGGGACATCTGATTTACATTCACGGGAGAATTGCTTGGTAGCGGGGCATATTGAGAGCAGTACTGACCTTGGGTGGTAGCTGGTATCGTTAGCGGTCCCGGGGTAGCGAGTCCACCCAGCGTGAGGCTTCATCTGGAGAAGTGAAGAACTTAGTAGTCTCGCCGTCCACCACCCGTAGTCTGGCTGGGAACACCATATTATATTTCAGGCCTTTTGCGCGGAGTTGTGCTTTGACTTGGTCGAAGGTTCGTTGTTGGCGTTGTGTTTCTATGGAGTAGTCGGGGAACAGCATTATTTTAGTGTTTTCATGCCGCAGTTCTCCCACCTTCCTGGCCTCTCTCAGTATCAGGTCCCGGTCGCGGAAGTTCAACAAGCGGAAGATGAAGGTCCTTGGCGGGGACCCCGGTGGGCCCCTGACCGACGGCATCCTGTGGGCCCGTTCGATTGTGAAGTAGGGGGAAAAAACCGCCTGCGGCAGGAGAGACCGCAACAGGTGCTCGGTAAATGTTGCCGGGTCCCGGCCCTCCGCGCCCTCCGGGAGGCCCACGAGGCGGAGGTTGTTCCTCCGGTTCTGGTTCTCCTGGTCTTCTGCGCGGGCCTCCACAGCCTTCATCTTAACCTGTAGGGTTCGGATGGAGTCCCCATGTGCCCAGACCGTGTCCTCAGTATCTCCCACTCTCCTCTCCGCTTCCGTTAGTCTGTCCCGGTACCTGTCCATGTCTCTCCTTATCAAGCCCATTTCCAGCTGCATTTGTTCTATTTTTGCGGTCAGGGTGGTTTGGCTGTCTGTAATAGCTTGCATGAGGGCCGTGAACTGGTCCGTCCCCAGCGAGGCCGTCTCCTGCTGTTCCGTCTGAGACGCCATGTTAGAGCTGGGAGCTGCACGTCGGCCTGGAGCGGGCGGTGGAGATTTTTGAGGCTGTTGCCGCTTCGTCTGCGAGCCGGAGTTCCCTCTTCTCATGCCCGGAGTCAGTCAGCACACTTGTAGGTGTCAGAGGTTGAGTAAAAGCTACTGGGATCGGATAAAAAAGCAAGTATCATGCGGAGCTCCCCTCACATACGTCCGCTCAGGTGAAAAACAAATAAAAAACCTGAAGGGTTGAAAACGTTTAAGCTTCCATCTGAAAGCCTGGTTGCGCTGTAAATGGTGCTGCTGAATTAAAGGGAAGCCACAAAGGATTTGAAAGTGCCTCTGGGACTCTAGTATGGTCCCTAAACCTTTCATGGCTAATATGACACCCCACTACTTGTGCTTGGCCTTTCATTCAGATATACTGCGCTGCTGGCGCTCCCCACTTAACCAGGATGAACTGCGCTGCTGTTCTCCACTTCACCAGGATGTACTGGGCTGCTGGTGTTCTCCACTTCACCAGGAAGAACTGCGCTGCTGTTGTTCTCCACTTCACCAGGATGAACTGCGCTGCTGGTGTTCTCCACTTCACCATGAAGAACTGCGCTGCTAATCCTCCCACTGAAACCAATGATGGGGCACTATTCCTCCCACTGACACCAACAATTGGGCACAATTATTCCTACTGACTGACACCGATAGGGGGGCACTATTCCTCCCGCTGAAACCAATAATGGGGCATTATTGCAACCACTGATACCAGGGATGGGGCAATATTCCTCCTACTTAAATCCAATGATGGGGTACAATTCCTCCCACTGATACCAAAAATGGAGCACTACTCCTCCTACTGACACCAACAATGGGGCAAGGTCCATAAAAGCAAGCTCCATAAAGACATGGATGAGCGGGTTTGGGGTGGAGGAACTCGACTGGTCTGCTCAGAGTCCTGACCTCAACCTGATAGAACACCTTTGGGATAAATTAGAGTGGAGACTGCGAGCCAAGCCTTCTTATCCAACATCAGTGCCTGACCTCACAAATGTGCTATTGGAAGAATGGTCAAACATTCCCATAGACCAGCCTTTCTCAACCTTTTCAACACAGAGGAACCTTTGAAATTACTTTCTGGCCTCAGGGAACCCTCCGCTAAATATTACTTTATCTACTCATGATAAATTAATGTGATGGTCATTGAGAAGAATTACCTCCTTGTAGATAGCCAAAAAGATCATTGGTGTTACTGGGAACTTATCTGAGAGGCAAAAACTGCTCATTGCTCAAGTTACCCCTAGCAACCTCTGGAGGAACCCTATGGTTCCATGGAACCCTGGTTGAGAAACCCTGCCATAGACACACTCCTGAACCTTGTGGACAACCTTCCCAGAAGAGTTGAAGCTGTTATAGCTGCAAAGGGTGGGCCAACTCAATATTGAACCCTACGGACCAAGACTGGGATGCCATTAACCGGTTCCCGACCGGCGCACGATGATGTACGTCGGCAGAATGGCACAGATAGGCATAAGGGCGTATAGGTACGTCCCTTTAAGAATACTGCCGTGCCATAGTGTGCACGCCAGCGGCGGCGCACGCGCGCCGATCGGGACCCCCGTGAGTCCGGTCGCGGTTCTCGCGGACTCGATCGCTGCGGGGATACCCGCGATCGTCTCGCGGGAAGGCTGAACGGGGAGATACGGAAGTAAACAGCATCTCCCCATTGTGCCTAGCAACAAGTGACACTGATCTCTGCTCCCTGTGACTGGAGCAGAGATCAGTGTTCACTAACACACAGCCACGCCCCCCACAGTTAGTAACGCGCCCCCTAGGAACACTTAACCCCTACACTGCCACCCCCTGGTTAACCCCTTCACTGCCAGTGTCATTTACATAGGAATCAGTGCATTTAAATAGCATTGATTGCTGTATAAATGACAATGGTCCCAAAAATGTGTCAAAATTGTCCGATGTGTCCGCCATAATGTCGCAGTCACAATAAAAATCGCTGATCGCCGCCATTACTAGTAAAAAATAAATTATTAATAAAAATGCCATAAAACTATCCCCTATATTGTAAACACTATACCTTTTGTGCAAACCAATCAATAATCGCATATTGCGTTTTTTTTTACCAATATGTAGAAGAATACGTATCGGCCTAAACTGAGGGAAAAAAAATGTTTTTTTATATATTTTTGGGGGATATTTATTATAGCAAAAAGTAATAAATAATGAGTTTTTTTCAAAATTGTCGCTCTTTTTTTGTTTATAGCGTAAAAAATAAAAACCGCAGGGGTGACCAAATACCACCGAAAGAAAGCTCTATTTGTGGTAAAAAAAGGACGTCAATTTTGTTTGCGCAATTGTCAGCTAGAGCGACGCAGTGCCAAATCGCAAAAAGTGGTCTGGTCTCAAGCCGGCAAAATGGTCCGGTCTGAAAGTGGTTAAAGTTCAGGCCATTGGTAATATAGTGTACTTAAAATAAAAATAAAAAACAAAAATAAAAATACTAAAAGATCCAGTAGATGACAAATATCTGCTACAAATTCAGTATTTAATGATATAAAACAATTATAATTACCGTATTTATCGGCGTATAACACGCACTTTTTCCCCCTTAAAATCGTGTTATACGCCGATACCCCCCAAAAAAAGTGACAAAAGTGCCGAAAAATAGCGAGCGCCGCCGAAAAAGACAGAAGCACCGCCGGAAAAGTAGTCCCGCCTCCCTACGCTCGCTCACGAAACAGCAGGGAGGCGGGACCGCGAGCGGAGCCGAACAGTCAGCTCGGTCTTTTCCGGCGGTGCTTTGGTCTTTTCCGGCGGCGCTTCGGTCATTTCCGGCGGCACTTCAGTCTTTTTCGGCGGCGCTTCAGTCCTTTTCGGCAGTCTGTCTCGGCGGCGGGAAATTTAAACGTGGGCAAGGCTGCAAATGACACTGGGCAAGCTGCAAATGACACTGGGCAAGGCTGCAACTGACACTGGGCAAGCTATAAATGACACTGCGCAAGGCTGCAAATGACACTGGGCAAGCTGCAAATGACACTGGGCAAGGCTGCAAATGACACTGGGCAAGCTGCAAATGACACTGGGCAAGGCTGCAAATGACACTGGGCAAGGCTGCAAATGACACTGGGCAAGCTGCAAATGACACTGGGCAAGCTGCAAATGACACTGGGCAAGCTGCAAATGACACTGGGCAAGGCTGCAAATGACACTGGGCAAGGCTGCAAATGACACTGGGCAAGGCTGCAAATGACACTGGGCAAGCTACAAATGACACTGGGCAAGCTGCAAATGACACTGGGCAAGGCTGCAAATTACACTGGGCAAGCTGCAAATGACCCTGGGCAAGCTGCAAATGACCCTGGGCAAGCTACAAATGACACTGGGCAAGCTGCAAATGACACTGGGCAAGCTGCAAATGACACTGGGCAAGGCTGCAAATGACACTGGGCAAGGCTGCAAATGACACTGGGCAAGCTACAAATGACACTGGGCAAGCTGCAAATGACACTGGGCAAGCTGCAAATGACACTGGGCAAGCTGCAAATGACACTGGGCAAGCTACAAATGACACCGGGCAAGCTGCAAATGACGCTTAAATGTAAGTTTTTTTTTTTTCCCCCTAAACTTCCCTCCTAAAACGTTTTTTCCTTAAAATGCCCTCCTAAACTCGTGGTGCGTGTTATACGCCGGTGCGTGTTATACGCCGATAAATACGGTAATCTATTAATGGTATGGTAATGGCCATGGTTTGCAATGGGATGTCCAACAAACTCATATACTGTAAATAAATTTTATAGTATATTTTTTTGGCTTTTATTAGGTAAGGGGCTGGTATTAATTTATATATCTTAAATATAGACCTGATATATTTAATACCATTGTTATAAAGTGAACTTATAGAGGGAATAATATTATATTCATATTAAATTAAATGTTTTTTGATTTTGCATTATGTTCTACTTTTAGCTACACAATATATATTGTAAAGGAAATAATATTTTATTCATATTAAAGTAATGTGATAGGAAAGGTAGGAATTACAGATGAATACTTGTACTTGGTGTCATGGCGGAGGTGACAGCTGGCAATAACCTCAATACACCGAAGGCTTGAAGAGAGCAGTAGAGACCACAATACAACGACACGGCTAATGAGGCCACCCGTGACCTCGCCAGCATCAGCCAAATCATCCTCATTAATTAATCACTTCCCCAATGGATCCAGAGACACCAACAGGCGCCCTAATGATGTTGATGGTGACATCAGAGGAAGAACGCCTGGGACTTCCACCTCCCACCCGAGGGACGCCACCTGGAGGTTATCAAGTAACTGTAACTTTGAGAGCAGAAAATCCCGGGAGATTTCATTATCTACTGTGCAAAAAAGTACAACATGTAATAGTTATAACGATCTTTCTTTTATTTTTCCTGGAAAGCAAAATTAGAACGAGTGTCCCCAGAGCATACACAGCGAAAAAAGACTCCTTCCAACCAAAACAGTGCGACTTATCTGGAGTTTTAAGATGGCATTAATATTATATTGTGTAGTTAATATCAGAAAATGAATGTAAAATAATATAAAATATATTGTAATGCGAATAAAATATTACTCCTTTAACATAATTATACACGATAATATAAATTGTGTATAATAATAATATGCAGTTAATGCTAGAATATAATATATAATAATACAACATATACTTTAATATGAATAAAATATTATTTCCTTTACAATATATATTGTGTAGCTAAAAGTAGAACATAATGCAAAATCAAAAAACATATCATTTAATATGAATACAATAATATTCCCTCTTTAAATTGTGTAGTTAATGCTAGAATATAATGCAAAATAATGAAACATAACACCCAATATCAATAAAATATAATTCTGTTTACATATTGCGTAGGTAATATTAGAATATAATATAAAATAAGAGAACTTATACATTAATATGAATAAAATATTATTGTCTTTATATATTGTGTAGGTAATACAGGAATATATTGTATAATATTATAACATATACTTTAATATGAATAAATATGAATAAAACATGATTTATATAATTTATATATTGTGTAGTCAATACTAGAATATAATGCAAAATAATGAAACATATTTCAACATGAATAAAATATTATTCCCTTTTACA
This sequence comes from Lithobates sylvaticus, assembly GCA_028564925.1. Classification (NCBI taxonomy): domain Eukaryota; kingdom Metazoa; phylum Chordata; class Amphibia; order Anura; family Ranidae; genus Lithobates; species Lithobates sylvaticus. The sequence goes on along the minus strand of CM053027.1, from coordinate 632,853,298 downwards.
TTTTGTGTAGGTAATACTAGAATATAATATAAAATAATAAAATAATAAAACATAATTTCACATTAATAAAATATTATTCCCTTTATATATTATGTAGGTAATACTGGAATATAATG
>CM053027.1:632837083-632852735 GCA_028564925.1 Lithobates sylvaticus | reverse complement strand
TGTAACTATGTTATGGGTTCATTCACAGATGCAACAAAATATAATCCCCCATAATCCATTGCATGAACTGTGCCAGGTGACATACAGTATGTGCCATTGTATACTATTGTGATAGCTGTGATTTGGCCACAGATACAGTATTTAATAGTACAGGGCTGCTGTGATTGGCCCTGTACCATTTGATCACTGTGACCAATTGCAGAGATCACAATATTACACAATGGCTTTGAATGACAAGCCATTGTTTGTTTACAATTGACATGTGACCGCTGTGATTGGTAACCTGCTGTGTCAGAGGCCATGCCCTCTGATGCATTTGGCCCCGCCCCGGGGGTTAGTCTTAGAGGTCAAGTACATGAAAAGCTGGCGCAATAGATAAAAATGAGAGAAGGGATTAAACATAAATAAATATTAAATATGAATGAATAAAGTAATAATTAATGTAATTACATATAACTTATTGTAGTATAGTTTATTGATATTACATTATATGTTATATTATTATACATTATATTCTAGAATTGACTACATAATATATAAAGGGAACAGTATTTTATTGATATTGCATTATGTGCTATATTATTATACATTATATTCTAGCATTACCTACATAATATATAAAAGGAATAATACTTTATTTATTAATACAATCATTAATAAAGTAATAACTAATTTAGTTTCTTCTACTCTTTTTGTAGTATATTTTATTGATATTGCATTATATGTTATACTTTTTTATTTTACATGATATGTTATATTATTTTACATTATATTCTAGAATTGGCTACACAATAGAGAATGATATTTTATTGATATTCAATTTTATGTTATTTTATTTTACATTATATTCTAGTTATAAATGCATAATATAAAGGGAACAATATTTTATTTATATTACTTTATGTGTTATATTATTATACATTATATTCGTAATATTCATAATATTTTATTAATGTGAAATTATGTTTTATTATTTTATATTATATTCTAGTATTACCTACAAAATATGTAAAGGGAATAATATTTTATTCCTATTAAAATATGTTTCATTATTTTGCATTATATTCTAGTATGGACTACACAATATATAAATAGAATCATGTTTTATTAATTTTAAAGTATATGTTATAATATTATACATTATATTCCGGTATTACCTACACAATATATAAAGGGAATAATATTTTATCCATATTACTTTGTACGTTATAATACTATACATTATATTCCAGTATTACCTACACAATATATAAAGGGAATAATATTTTATCCATATTAATTTATACGTTATAATACTATACATTATATTCCAATATTACTTACATAATATATAAAGGGGATAATATTTTATTAATGTGAAATTATGTTGTATTATTTTATATTATACTCTAGTATTACCTACACAATATGTAAAAGGAATAATATTGTATTCATTTTGAAATATGTTTCATTATTTTGCATTATATTCTAGTATGGGCGACACAATATATAAATGGAATCATGTTTTATTCATATTAAAGTATATGTTATAATATTATACATTATATTCCAGTATTACCTACATAATATATAAAGGGAATAATATTTTATTAATGTGAAATTATGTTTTATTATTTTATTATTTTATATTATATTCTAGTATTACCTACACAAAATGTAAAGGGAAAAATATTTTATTCATGTTGAAATATGTTTCATTATTTTGCATTATATTCTAGTATTGACTACACAATATATAAATTATATAAATCATGTTTTATTCATATCAAAGTATAGTTTATAATATTATACAATATATTCCTGTATTACCTACACAATATATAAAGGCAATAATATTTTATTCATATTAATGTATAAGTTCTATTATTTTATATTATATTCTAATATTACCTACGCAATATGTAAACAGAATTATATTTTATTGATATTAGGTGTTATGTTTCATTATTTTGCATTATAATCTAGCATTAACTACACAATTTAAAGAGGGAATATTATTGTATTCATATTAAATGATATGTTTTTTGATTTTGCATTATGTTCTACTTTTAGCTACACAATATATATTGTAAAGGAAATAATATTTTATTCATATTAAACTATATGTTGTATTATTATATATTATATTCTAGCATTAACTGCACATTATTATTATTATTATACACAATTTATATCATCGTGTATAATTATGTAAAAGGAGTAATATTTTATTCGCATTACAATATATTTTTATATTATTTTACATTATTCTCTGAAATTAACTACACAATATAATATTAATGCCATCTTAAAACTCCAGATAAGTCGCACTGTTTTGGTTGGAAGGAGTCTTTTTTCGCTGTGTATGCTCTGGGGACACTCGTTCTAATTTTGCTTTCCAGGAAAAATAAAAGAAAGATCGTTATAACTATTACATGTTGTACTTTTTTGCACAATAGATAATGAAATCTCCCGGGATTTTCTGCTCTCAAAGTTACAGTTACTTGATAACCTCCAGGTGGCGTCCCTCGGGTGGGAGGTGGAAGTCCCAGGCGTTCTTCCTCTGATGTCACCGTCAACATCATTAGGGCGCCTGTTGGTGTCTCTGGATCCATTGGGGAAGTGATTAATTAATGAGGATGATTTGGCTGATGCTGGCGAGGTCACGGGTGGCCTCATTAGCCGTGTCGTTGTCTTGTGGTCTCTACTGCTCTCTTCAAGCCTTCGGTGTATTGAGGTTATTGCCAGCTGTCACCTCCGCCATGACACCAAGTACAAGTATTCATCTGTAATTCCTACCTTTCCTATCACATTACTTTAATATGAATAAAATATTATTTCCTTTACAATATATATTGTGTAGCTAAAAGTAGAACATAATGCAAAATCAAAAAACATATAATTTAATATGAATATAATATTATTCCCTCTATAAGTTCACTTTATAACAATGGTATTAAATATATCAGGTCTATATTTAAGATATATAAATTAATACCAGCCCCTTACCTAATAAAAGCCAAAAAAATATACTATAAAATTTATTTACAGTATATGAGTTTGTTGGACATCCCATTGCAAACCATGGCCATTACCATACCATTAATAGATTACCGTATTTATCGGCGTATAACACCACGCACCGGCACATAACACGCACCCCGAGTTTAGGAGGGCATTTTAAGGAAAAAAATATTTAGGAGGGAAGTTTAGGGGGGGAAAAAAAAAAAAAAAACTTACATTTAAGCGTCATTTGCAGCTTGCCCAGTGTCATTTGTAGCTTGCCCAGTGTCATTTGTAGCTTGCCCAGTGTCATTTTGCAGCTTGCCCAGTGTCATTTTCAGCCTTGCCCAGTGTCATTTGCAGCTTGCCCAGTGTCATTTGCAGCTTGCCCAGTGTCATTTGTAGCTTGCCCAGTGTCATTTGTAGCTTGCCCAGTGTCATTTGCAGCTTGCCCAGTGTCATTTTCAGCCTTACCCAGTGTCATTTGCAGCTTGCCCAGTGTCATTTGTAGCTTGCCCAGTGTCATTTTGTCATTTGCAGCTTGCCCAGTGTCATTTGCAGCCTTGCCCAGTGTCATTGAAGCTTGCCCAGTGTCATTTGCAGTTTGCCCAGTGTCATTTGTAGCTTGCCCAGTGTCATTTGCAGCTTGCCCAGTGTCATTTTCAGCTTGCCCAGTGTCATTTTCAGCTTGCCCAGTGTCATTTGCAGCTTGCCCAGTGTCATTTGCAGCTTGCCCAGTGTAATTTTCAGCCTTGCCACATTTAAATTTCCCGCCACCGAGACAGACCGCCGAAAAAGACTGAAGCACCTCCGTAAAAGACTGAAGTGCCGCCGGAAAAGACCGAAGTGCCGCCGGAAAAGACCGAAGCGCCGCCGGAAAAGACCAAAGCGCCGCCAGAAAAGACCGAGCTGACTGTTCGGCTCCGCTCGCGGTCCCGCCTCCCTGCTGTTTCGCGAGCGAGCGCAGGGAGGCGGGACTACGAGCGGAGCCGAACAGTCGGCTCGGTCTTTTCCGGCGGTGCTTCGGTCTTTTTCGGCGGCGCAGAATCGCTATTATTCTGCGCCGCTCGCAATTTTTGTCACTTTTTTGGGGGGGCATCGGCGTATAACATGCACCCACGACTTTCCCCCGATTTTAAGGGGGAAAAAGTGCGTGTTGTACGCCGATAAATACGGTAATTATAATTGTTTTATATCATTGAATACTGAATTTGTAGCAGATATTTGTGATCTACTGGATCTTTTAGTATTTTTATTTTTATTTTTTTTTTTATTTTTTTAGTACATTATATTACCAATGGCGTGAACTTTAACCACTTTCAGACCGGACCATTTTGCCGGCTTGAGACCAGACCACTTTTTGCGAATTCGGCACTGCGTCGCTTTAGCTGACAATTGCGCGGTCGGGCGACGTGGTTCCCAAACAAAATTGACGTCCTTTTTTTTACCACAAATAGAGCTTTCTTTTGGTGGTATTTGGTCGCCCCTGCGGTTTTTATTTTTTGCGCTTTAAACAAAAAAAGAGCGACAATTTTGAAAAAAACACACTACTATTTTTTACATTTTGCTATAATAAATATCCCCCAAAAATATATAGAAAATATTTTTTTCCTCAGTTTAGGCCGATACGTATTCTTCTACATATTTTTGGTAAAAAAAAAAATCACAATAAGCGATTATTGATTGGTTTGTGCAAAAGTTATAGCGTTTACAAAATAGGGGATAGTTTTATGGCATTTTTATTAATAATTAATTTTTTACTAGTAATGGCGGCGATCAGCGATTTTTATTGTGACTGCGACATTATGGCGGACACATCGGACAATTTTGACACATTTTTGGGACCATTGTCATTTATACAGCAATCAGTGCTATTTAAATGCACTGATTCCTACACTGGCAGTGAAGGGGTTAACCAGGGGGTGGCAGTGTAGGGGTTAAGTGTTCCTAGGAGCGTGTTACTAACTGTGGGGGGCGTGGCTGTGTGTTAGTGAACACTGATCTCTGCTCCAATCACAGGGAGCAGAGATCAGTGTCACTTGTTGCTAGGCAGAACGGGGAGATGCTGTTTACTTCCGCATCTCCCCGTTCAGCCTTCCCGTGAGGCGATCGCGGGTATCCCCGCAGCGATCGAGTCCGCGGGACCCGCGACCGGACTCACGGGGCTCCCGACCGGCGGCGTGCACACGATGGCACGGCAGTATTCTTAAAGGGACGTACCTGTACGCCCTTATGCCTATCCGTGCCATTCTGCCGATGTACATCATCGTGCGCCGGTCGGGAAACGGTTAATGGCATCCCAGTCTTAGTCCGTAGGGTTCAATATTGAGTTGGCCACACCCTTTGCAGCTATAACAGCTTCAACTCTTCTGGGAAGGTTGTCCACAAGGTTCAGGAGTGTGTCTATGGCAGGGTTTCTCAACCAGGGTTCCATGGAACCATAGGGTTCCTCCAGAGGTTGCTAGGGGTTCCTTGAGCAATGAGCAGTTTTTGCCTCTCAGATAAGTTCCCAGTAACACCAATGATCTTTTTGGCTATCTACAAGGAGGTAATTCTTCTCAATGACCATCACATTAATTTATCATGAGTAGATAAAGTAATTTTCAGCAGAGGGTTCCCTGAGGCCATAAAGTAATTTCAAGGGTTCCTCTGTGTTGAAAAGGTTGAGAAAGGCTGGTCTATGGGAATGTTTGACCATTCTTCCAATAGCACATTTGTGAGGTCAGGCACTGATGTTGGATAAGAAGGCTTGGCTCGCAGTCTCCACTCTAATTTATCCTAAAGGTGTTCTATCAGGTTGGGGTCAGGACTCTGTGCAGGCCAGTCGAGTTCCTCCACCCCAAACTCGCTCATCCATGTCTTTATGGAGCTTGCTTTTATGGACCTTGCCCCATTGTTGTCAGTAGGAGGAGTAGTGCTCCATTTTTGGTGTCAGTGGGAGGAATTGTACCCCATCATTGGATTTAAGTAGGAGGAATATTGCCCCATTCCTGGTATCAGTGGGTGCAATAGTGCCCCATTATTGGTTTCAGCGGGAGGAATAGTGCCCCCCTATCGGTGTCAGTCAGTAGGAATAATTGTGCCCAATTGTCGGTGTCAGTGGGAGGAATAGTGCCCCATCATTGATTTCAGTGGGAGGATTAGTCCCCCCCGTTGGTGTCAGTAGGAGGAATAGTGCCCCATTGTTGGTTTCTCCTGAGGCACAATCCACACCGAAAGGTACTCCAGTCAAGTCACCAGAGAATGAAGCCCAAGTTCAAGAACAGGTGCAACAAGCTTTGCTGCATGTTATGGAGGCTCAGGCCAAAGCATAGGCCAAAAGGGACTGGTATCTGGAAGTGCTTCAAGTGTGGGGAACCAGGACATTTCAAGGCACAGTGTCCGCAGAAGGAAGTAAGCGTAGAGCTTGTGAAGATGTTACAAAAACTGTTCTTAGTTTAGAAGGCAGAAAACATTCAGGGGTCTCGGTGAAGGAGACAGCTGGGAACCCTGACAAGAAATAGAGCTCCAGAATCGGAAGAGGGAGGAGGGTCAGGAGAAGGCCTCAGAAGAAGGGTTTGGCATCGACACAGAGGGTCAATGCTTTGTCACCACCCTGGGGCCCCTGGGCCACTGTTAGGTCCTCTCAGAATACACCTAACAGAGATTGCAACCCAACTCTACCAGAAACAACTTATGCCGCGTACACACGATCAGACTATCCAGCGGACTTATGATGTCACAGTCCCAGCATCCCTTGGGACTGTGATATCATAAGGGGCGGGGTCACCATGTGACATCATCCGGTGACCCCGCCCCTTACCCCTATATAAGTCGCCACGCAGCGCTTCCCTGGCATTGCGACTGGAGAGAGCGTTGTGTCAACATCGGAAGGAAGAAGAAGAAGAAGGTGGCTACAGCGACATCGATAGCGACAAACCAGAAGACTGGGCCAACGCTAGTAAAAGAGCTGCAAGAAGATAGCGGAGGCCCGTCAGAAGAAACGAAGAGCGGGACAAGACCCCAAAAGTCGAAAGAAGACCCTCGAAGTCGGAAGAAGATCCCCGTACGGCGGCGACAAAGGAGACAGCCGGGGCCTCCGCTAGTAAAAGAGCGGTAAAAGAGCAGAAGATAGCGGAGGTGCCCGGCAAGAAGACCTCCGAAGTCGGAAGAAGACCCCCGGAGCTGTCTAATAAAACTACTTTAAAAACCTGTGTTGTGTTTTTTTTTATTAACACTTTTTCCCTCAGGTGAATGGGTAGGTGTACCATTTACCCCATACTCATTCACAAAGGGGGCTCCCAGATTCCGATAAGCCCCCCACCCGCAGACACCGACAACCAACGGCCAGGGTTATCGGGAGGAGGCCCTTGTCCTCATCAACATGGGGACAAGGTGCTTTGCGGTGGCGCTCGCTCGTCCCCACCCCCTTTCCTGACCGGCGGGGATGCGTGCTCGGATAAGGGTCTGGTATGGACTTTGGGGGGACCCCCACGCCGTTTTTTTCGGGGTAGGGGTTCCCCTTTAAATCCATACCAGGCGACAGGGCTAGCAAGGTGTCAATCTCGCCGATGGAGGCGGCGACATTGACTTCCTTCGCTAGTCCCGTCTACCTGGAATCATGTTCAAAATGAACGGACTTTACTCCGTGTGTGGGCAAGTCCGTTCATTTCAAAAGTCCGGCGGACTAGCACACAGACGAGCGGATTGTGTCCGGCGGACAATTTTGAGTCAAGATTTCTTTCTAAGTCCGCCGGACTTTTGGGAAGAAAAAGTCAGCCGAAAGTCCACACACGGGCGAATTGTCCGCCGGACCAAGTCCGCTGGATAGTCCGATCGTGTGTACGCGGCATAAGAGAGCTTTCCATTTGTAACCCGAATTTCCCACCCGGTATGGACATTAAAGCGGTGGCTGGATAAGGGACTGTAGCGCATAGGACACTACTTCATGGATAAAGGACCTCTTACCCTAAATCTATGTATTAACAAATTAGATCTACCAAACTCTGAAAAATTCAGATTCGGTCAAATCTCCCATTTCTTACACAAGACCTGGACGGAAAAAACCCTCCCCCCCCAAATTCACTAATTATGAGCTGTGGTGTGGTTAAGCCATGGGGCAGAGGGGCGGCATATTGGTTATGTACTCGTCACTCACCCAACCGAAAGGTAAATCCACATACATGACAGCGTGGGAGGCCGACCTCCAACACGAGTGGAACCTAGAGACCTGGCAACAAGCAGGCTCTAAAGCAGGGGTGCCCAACCAGTGGCCCGGGGGCCACATGTGGCCCACGGAGCCATCTGATGTGGCTCTCGACCTCCTGCTCTAAGATGGCAGGTTGGCAATCCCAGATCACGGGTTGCCGACCCGCCATCCCAGAGCAGCAGTTTTGTGAATGAAGCCGCTGGTAGTGGAAGCAAGTGGTTGCAGAGCAGAGCCACATAAGCCAATGCTTCCTGTATGGCGCCCACTTCTGTCACAGGCGGAGTGATACCAAATGCGCACAGCCTGGAACAGCAACAGCCAGCGATACCAGAATGGAAGACGGTTATTAAAGGTAAGTTTACTACTAAATTCACAGTATATATGGATATATCTCTTTTGCAGTGGTTACTGGGCTGCTTTCAAACTGATCTGCAGGTGCAGTGCAGCTGCGGGTTACCTGCATTGAGCCATAGACTTCTGTTATTACCTGCGGGCTTGTTGCGCCTTCAGAAAGTGCGCCACACCTGCAGGATGTAATAGAAGTTTATGGCAAAGTGCAGCTAACGCACAGAAAATCCACAGGTTCACTGTGCCGCACCCGCGGTTTGGGCAAATCGCAGCGCATCAGTGTGAAAGCAGCCTTAGGCCCCTTTCACATGATTGGTCCGACCCAATCATACTTACTATTCACCTCTATGGAGAAGCAGATGTAAACAGACTTGTGTCTGTTTACACCCGCCTACCTAAAAAAAAATAGAAAGAGATCTGCCCCTTTCGTCTGGGCGAATCGGATTGGATCAGAGGGCCCATAGAGTATGGTAGGGTGTGTCTGTGGACCTGTTATCCTCCCGCTCCGCTCATTGTGGCCCGCGACCAGTTACCAATTCTCTTAAGTGGCCCTCGTGCTTCAAAAGGTTGGACACCCCTGCTCTAAAGCATATAGGGGTACTCTCAACACGTCTTTGCTGGAAGCAAACATAAAGGTTCTTATGAGATGGTACATGACCCCCACCAGACTGGCATCAATATACCTATCAGCAGACCCCTGTTGTTTCAGAGGGTGTCAACTTCGGGGGCTCCATGGTGCACATCTGGTGGGAATGCCCCAGAATCAGACCACTATGGTCAAGAATCTTTAATTTGATAAATAAGGTCACGGAATGCTTAGTTCCCAGGTCTGCATCAGTGGCACTCTTAAACGCACATATTCCAAACGTTTCCAAGCCTAAGCAAAAGTTAATTCACTTTATTCTTCTAGGGGCTAAGCTCACCATTGCTGGGACTTTTCATTGTTGTTTCCTTTTTGCTGTTTCATGACCTACTTTGAGCGATACATATGTCAAGCCTAAATTCTGTATGACTTGTGAAAATTAATAAAAATTTATTGAACGTAAAGAGAGCTTTCCAGAGAAATTAGTGGGACCATCCCCGATTGCGTCCATAGAAATAGAGGGCATTTACACAAGGGCCTTGTTAGACACTGGGGCCCAGGTGACGCTTTTATATCGGGACCTCTATGACAAGTGCCTAAGTCACCTCCCTCTACGCAAGCTTGAAGAACTGGATATCTGGGGAATTGGAACTGCCAAGTGCCCATATGATGGGTACATCCCTATTCAAATATCATTCGGGCCAGCAGCTGTCAGAAAAATGGAGGCCTTTGACACCTTGGCGGTCGTGTTCCCCAGGCCACCCGGAATTCAATACTAATTTGGACGAATACTGGCCTGGTAAGGAAATTGTTGTCATCGGTATTGGGAGAAGATGGTTCCATTCCAAACAAGATCCACCCTCAGTTACTGAAGGCCTGTCGGCGTGTGGCAAAAGAGAAGAATGCCCTTGTTGAGGCGGTGGGACGCTTGTGGAAGTTAGAAGCCAAGAAAAGAGTGTTGCAGCCAGGAGAAGTTGCTTGTGTGAAAGCTACAGTTAAACTGACCTGGGACCAACCAGGTCCCTTTGTTGTGTTAGAAACTGATGAACAAGCTAGAGCTGTTGGATTAGAGATGGTTCCTGAATTGGTCCCTACCAGAGAAAAATATATACTTTGTAGGGACCCGTCCATGGTACTCAGGGAAGAACGTGCTTGGCACAACGGCCCGCCCTTATTAAAGTTCCTTGGCTTGTGGTCTACAGCTGGGAATGTGGTTTCTTGATATTTAGTCATGGCAGCTGGTGGTGTACAAGGTCCTGTATGGGTTATTTGAGAGTAAAAATATGTTTGTAGGGACCCGTCCGTTGTATGGCTCCCATTATTATGGTTGGTGGTATCTGCGTGTAGTGGTTTGTCTCCGAGTCAGTGTTTGTTTTTCAGTGGTTACGCAGGTACAGGTAGTTGATGCCCACAAGGACCTTGTGACTCCTGTACTTTGACAATGTACTGGATGATCATATGTTGATATGTTTATAATGTTATTTTATTATTGGTTAATAAAAGGCTGCTATGGCCATTGCGATCTATCTTTAGCCTTGTGTGGTTAATTTTTTTTAAAGTTGGTGGAGTAGGGGTGGTCTAGCAGTATATTGTTAAAGCGGTTCTGCACTGTGTGTTGTTGTTTTTTTTTTTTGTAATGTAACGCATAGGATTAGGAGGTAAATTGGGGGACTCATGTGTTCCATGTTCTTAATTGATTGCTGGCATTTTTCGTCCTATAAAATATTTTTTAAAAATGTATTCTTGCTGGGTGCCATCTTGCCTGTGGGCATGTGAAACCCCACAGGCACTTCGAAAGTAACAAGGGGAACTCTGGACAGCCGCACACCAGACGAAGATGAAAAAAATCAAATGGATTTATTTAAAAACAGGAATCACATCAAAGTCCAAAAACACAGCAAAACAGGGAAGGGGGGGCACACAGCTGACGTGTTTCACGTTAAATACAGCGCTTACTCATAGATAGAGGGCACTTCAGATGGCCCAGCATGCACCGCCGTTACTGCGCAGAGCTTGCGCGTGCGCAGTAACGGCAAAGTGCAGCTGACGTTCTACGAAATCTCGCGAGATTTCGGCACATCTGCCGACATCTCGCGAGATTTCAGAAGATGTGCCCGAAATCTCACGAGATTTCGGAAGATGTGCCCGAAATCTCGCGAGATTTCGGAAGATGTGCCCGAAATCTCGCGCGTGCGCAGTAACGGCAAAGTACAGCTCACGTTCTCCGAAATCTCGCGAGATTTCGGCACATCTGCCGACATCTCGCGAGATTTCAGAAGATGTGCCCGAAATCTCGCGAGATTTTCGGAAGATGTGCCCGAAATCTCGCGAGATTTCGGAAGATGTGCCCGAAATCTCGCGAGATTTCGGAAGATGTGCCCGAAATCTCGCGAGATTTCAGGAGATGTCCGCACTGACTCCTGGGATCAATGACACCAGATCCCAGTAGACAGTGCGGCGTGACGACGATCGACGCAGAGACCCCGCCCACCTCCGAAGGGACAGAGGAAAGGACGTCAGCGATTACAAGGTAAGTGGAAAAAAAAAAGCCACATTTCATTTAGTACTCTTTGCCTGATTTGGAAGGCAAAGAGATTTACTAAATGAAATGTGTGCAGAACCGCTTTAAAGAAAATAATCTTTTATACCCTAGTCGAGTACTGTGCAAACTGTTGGTGCTATAAAAATGTTGTATTGTTGATAATAATAATAATAATAATAATAATAATAATAATGGTATGAATCTCAAGATAACCTCATTCCCAGATATATTATAATCATAGGAATGAGAGGTTTCCTCTGTCATTTGGCAGCACCATTAATTCAGCAAAAAAAATGTTCCAATATAAACTTGACCTGGTCACAGGTGTAGCATTTAGAAATGTGCACATTAATTAGCAAACATGAAATACCTTAGAGTTCTGTGCAATCACAGGGGAAGATCCCTTGCAGGGTCTCAGAGTATATAAATTCTGTAGAACATCCTCACCATACTCTAATTACTGGGCGTTGCTATGAGAGGTATGTACATCCTACACTCGTTATACTCCTTAGTGTACATTGAATGTCTTCACACATCGTGTTTTATATGTTTGGAGTTCAGGATTCATTTGCTCTTAACAAAGGTTTATGGTCGAGGTTGGGGTTTGGGTCTAAAATGGGTTTGAGATGCACCCAATTGAGGTTCTCAGTCCTGGGGAGGCAATTTGGTAGTTTGGCTTTCCAAAATCATTGTAACGAATGCATTGCAAAGGCCTAAGAACCTGGGTAATCTGGAGTAGAAGGGACACCAATGGGGGCTTTGTTATGTGCCAGACCCCTCATTATTTAAGAAGGGGCATAGAGCAGTCATAGGGTCAGTGTGTTGGAAGCTGCTGTAGGGAGAAGATAGGCAAAGCTGACAAACTGCATAGGGAGAGATTAGGATCAGTTAGGGAGCTGTACTTTAATTCTGATTGCCAGCTCTTTGGGCAATCGACCCTTGGACACCCATTTTCTTCTTATTTTTGGGGGCTTATTGGTCTTCAATTTTTTTTTTTTGTGGCTGATTTAAGGTCAGTAATCACGTTTAGCCCCCTTTCACACCTGTGCACATGGGGAACATGTGCAAAATTGAGCATGCATGTTTTTATTGCAGGCGTGCTGCTGTGGCATTCATTCTTATTGGTGCCCTAAAGGCTTCTGCCAAAGCAAGTACATTAAATCACATTGGAGCTCATGGTAACTAATCACCATGCATTTTGGTCGATGCATTTGAAAAAAAAAAAAAAACACATGCACTTCTTTAGTGCAATTTTGGCCCATTTACATCAATGGACTGCCCTAATACAACCCATGATGATGCATGTAAAAATGTGATCATTGTTTGTGAACGTGGGCTTAGCTGTTGTCTTCTCCATAGTAAAAAATGTTTGTTGCAAGAATTCCCTTTTAAAAAAAAATCTGCTTTTCTTTTGGTGTTTTTTAAGTATTTGGGGGGTATGTTGTGTTTTTTTGTATGTTGGGTCTTTAATTGAAGCTACTTTTTTCTTTCTTTCTTTTTTTTTGCAACAATTCCAAATATGTGCTTCCAGCATATGCTATCGCTGAGGCTGTCTGTGAAAATTGCACTGTTCTGTGACACAATGTACACCTTTGAGGAATCCCCCCAGCCTGGTATTTAGCCCGTTCCTGCCAGCTGTAGGCATATTTGTGACAGCTGGGTAGGTGGGTTTTAATGCCAAGCTGCTGCATATGAGGAACGGCTTTTCTGTGCTCACAGCACTTTTTACTGTGCTCAAGACAAATACGACTTCAAATAACCAGTTATGATGGTCCAGACCTTTGACCTCCCATTTCAGGGTGCCTGCATATTTCTGGGGCCAATGCCACCTGGCAGAGCCAACGGCATGAACCCAATCATCTTTTTTATCTGTCTATAAGGGTGGCATCTCTGAGCACATTCTTCATTCGAAAAGCCACCAATGTAAAGGGCATTTTGACCAGTAACCATAAGCCCCCGTGCACCTGGTCGGACATTCCAACCACAAAATCCGTCAGATTTTTTCTGATGGATTTTGTCCGAAACTGGTGTTGCATATACACGGTCGGACAAAGTAGTCGGAAAATCCGATCGTTCGGAACGTGATGACGTTCGTTCGTTACAACGGGACTTATGTTCAGGCTAGTAGCCAATAGCTTTGGTCTCGTAATTTGATCTGAGCATGCGTGGCACTTTGTCTGATCGGAATTCTCTACGAACGATCGGACAAAGTCCGATCGGATTTTGTTGTCGGAACATTTGAGATCCTGCTCTGAGGTGTCTCAGGGAGCTCTGACCAATCCCCAACTAGGATTGACAGTGGGCTGGCCTCCTTAACATAACCAGAGTCAGCCCAGCTGGGGAGGAGTTGTCAGATGGAAGAACTGGAGATGGAGTACTAGGCAGTCGGGGCCTTTGAGGGAGATCCCCAGTCTGGGGGGGGGGGGTTGACCTTGAGCTTGGGACTCGTGTGCAGATGGAGCCCTTCAAGAAAGCATGAACGATCTGGACTGGAGGCACAGGTGGAGTCAGAGAGGACTGCAGGAGCTAGTACTGCCGGGCAAGTCTTCAGGAGGGAACCACCGGTTGCAGCCAGGAGGGCTGGTAAGTGACATGCACAGTCGGGAGAACTGGGGAGGCACGCCTGAGAAGACTGGGAGTGTGCAGTCTGGGATGGGTGCAGAGCCAGCAGTGTGGACTGTGATGTTGGGGGCAGTGAAGTCAGGCAGCTGCAATGGGGGGGGGGGCTGGCAGGGCCTGAAGAGGACTGACTGGGAGCAGTAGTCCATCTATGGGACAGCAAGCACAGGGAACTTTCTACCATTTTCTGCTACACTATAGGGGCCCGCGGTCCCTGCCTGCAAAAGGCAGTTCTTAAGGCCTGGCTGAGTCAGTGTCAGGCCTAACCATGTGCTAGCTGCTCCTGGAGTGAAGAGTTGGGCAGGAGAGAGAGAGGGGAGAGAGAGAGCGATAGTCTGCAAGCAAGAGTTGTGCAGGAGGAGTCCGGAGAAGTGTACAGTTTACATAGTTGTCCCTAGCAATTTGCTATTATTCTACTGGGCATCCCATATTTCCCATAACCCATCCAAGTTAAATTCCCTCCATAAAACAATAAAACAAAGCCAACGGACTGTTCATTGTCTTGGAGTGTCTGGGAAGTGAATGCCGGGCTGGCAGGGTGACAGGTGGGCCACATTACTTAGCAGCCCCTACATACCGCTACATATATGGTATGGGGATATGTTATATAATCATCCAGTTGATAGTGGCCTACGTCACCAGGATGGGGTAGCCCACCCACTGGCTAAAATAGGCTCACTGGAAACCTGGATGATACACAGTCCAAATAGATGCTCCAAAATACATATGCCCCACGGACTGTGTTGATGGGGAAATTCCTCCAGGAAAGCTATTATGTTCTGCTGTTGGGGAGCATAGGGGGCCTTTCCCACTGGCAGAATACAATGATCACCGCTGACGGCTATAGCTTCCGGTAGTGATTGGGTTTTAAAAAACCAACTGGCTGGATGTACTGAAGTTGATCTTCATGCACTCCAGCAATAACTATGTGATATTTTTCGGGGGCTCGTTTCCTGATGGAGACAACCCTAGACAATGCGACCACTTGTATCCTCCATCAGAAGCCTCTGTCACAGGATGACTACTCAGGAGCCCCATTAGGAGACAAAGACAGAACCTTGTCACCCTACAACTGGAAGTGCCTGGATAAGGACTTTCATGGCAGGATCCCCAGAGATTATTTGAAAGAAAGATGAAGATCTAAATGACTGAGTTTACATTTACTTTGCGTTGATGAGACCAAAGTAGAGCCATTGACAAGAAGGACAATAGGATCTTAGTATACTTATGAATTCTTCCACTTTTCCCTCACAGGAAGAGCTCGGGCCTCTGAAGAATGCTCTCAGGTACAACACCACGGAATCTGATAAAAAGTCACAACCACCGCCACTGCACGGCGACATCTCATAGGATAAAGCGAGCCGGCCTGGGGCCTTCTGATGACACACAG
>CM053027.1:632758080-632836612 GCA_028564925.1 Lithobates sylvaticus | reverse complement strand
GTGTGCCAGTGCTGGGGGCTCTGATGTGTACCAGTGCTGGGGGCTCTGATGTGTACCAGTGCTGGGGGCTCTGATGTGTGCCAGTGCAGGGGGCTCTGATGTGTGCCAGTGCTGGGCGCTCTGATGTGTGCCAGTGCAGGGGGCTCTGATGTGTGCCAGTGCTGGGGGCTCTGAAAGGTACCAGCACTAGGGGCTATAATGCAAAAAAGTGCAAGTGACTACATTCACAATCACAAACATACAGCAATCGTTATATCAATTTTCCTGACAGACCTAGGTAAGTATGATGGGGGGAAAAAAAACCAAACCCATACTTCTCTTTTAACTGAACAAGCCAAAGTTAGAAGCTGGTGGCTACAATGCACGGCTGCACCAGTTTTGGTAAATCAACCCCAATGTATTATTTGTAGCAAGGATGTTTTCCCAGAAGGAAGCCTCTTCTAAAGATAATGCACAAGAAAGCCTGCAAACAGTTTGCTGAAGACAAGCAGACAAAAGACATGGATTACTGGAACTATGTCCTGTGGTCTGATGAGACCAAGATAAACGTATTTGGTGTCAGATGGTGTCAAGCATGTGTGGCGGCATTCAGGTGAGGAGTCCAAAGACAAGTGTGTCTTGTCTACAGTCAAGCATGGTGGTGGGAGCGTCATGGTCTGGGGCTACATGAGTGCTGCCGGCACTGGGGGGCTACAGATCATTGAGGGAACCATGAATGCCAACATGTACTGTGACATACTGAAGCAGAACCTGATCTCCTCCCTTCGGAGACTGGGCCGCAGGGCAGTATTCCAACATGATAACGACCCCAAACACACCTCCAAGACGACGACGGCCTTGATAAAGAAGCTGAGGGTAAAGGTGATGGACTGGCCAAGCATGTCTCCAGACCTAAACCCTATTGAGCATCTGTGGGGCATCCTCAAATGGAAGGTGGAGGAGCGCAAGGTCTCTAACATCCACCAGATCCGTGATGTTGTAATGGATGAGTGAAAGAGGACTCCAGTGGCAATCTGTGAAGCTCTGGTGAACTCCATGCCCAAGAGGGTTAAGGCAGTGCTGGAAAATAATGGGGGCCACACAAAATATTGACACTTTGGGCCCAATTTGGACATTTTCACTTAGGGGTGTACTCACTTTTGTTGCCAGCGGTTTAGACATTAATGGCTGTGTGTTGAGTTATTTTGAGGGGACAGCAAATTTACACTGTTATACAAGCTGTACACTCACTACTTTACATTGTAGACAAGGGTCATTTCTTCAGAGTCAGATTATATAATAGTACCACTACTCTTCAAAGGTTTAAACTTTTATGACGGTTCATGACTAATAAAACTGTATTAGATATGTTAGCCTATGGGATTATGTGTCGAAAAAAAGACCTTGACTGTAACCAAAGCTAAAGCCACAAATACACCCCTCTCTTTTGTGATGTGATACGTGTGAGTTCCTGGGCTGAAGCCAACATCTTCCTCAGGTTCTCAAGGTTCTTTAGGTTCTCCTGGTTCCCCAGTTACTCCAGGTTCTCCATGTTCCCCAGGTTCTCCAGGTTCTCCATGTTCCCCAGGTTCTCTGGGTTTTCCAGGTTCTTTAAGGTCTTTCTGCAGGTTCAGCATCTTTGGACATCTTGACCAGGTTTCCAAGCAGATAAGTAAGAAAGTTTTACTGCAGAAAAGTCATATCGTAGTATGATGTATCATCTACAATAAAAGGCCTGCCCGCTCACAACCTGCCTGTGTGGTAGAGGTAAAGTTCAACTTGAAAGAAGTACTTTCAACTTGGCAAAGTAAAAAATATCATATATGGTGCAATCTGTCAGTACCACAACAATTTAGTTTTTTTCTGAGTCCACTTCTATAATAGTTTAACTACTTGTTGATCCTGCCAGTAGATCCATTATTTTTCCAATTCTTGTAACAGGCCAATCTGTCCAGCATATGTGACAGTTACAAGGTTTGAGGTACAAACCATATAAAACTACCAGGGGTGCTTACAACACTCAGAATTTTTTTTTCCATATGGACCTTTTTTAACTTTTTTCAGAGCTTTGAATCTAAATGGGATGGTCAAGTGATCCAAAAAGTAATACCTACAGTATGTGGGATGAACTGGTGGAGAAAGTAAAAGTTCAGTTGTTAGGTGGAGGTGGAGGTGGGATCGGCTTCTATGAAGAGATGGTGTTTCAAGAATCACTTAAAGGTGAACAGAGGAGATAGCCAGACAGATTGAGGTAGATACATCCAGAGGATGGGAGAGGCTCTAGAGAAGTCTTGGAGGTGAGTATGGGAGGGGATGAGGGAACTAGAAAGTAGAAGACCTTGGGAGGAGTGAAGAGCATGGTTTGGTTGGTATTTTGGGATGAGGTTGGTGCTGTAGCTAGGGGCAGGGTTGTTGATGGCTTTGTATGTTGATAGTATTTTGAACTGTATTTTTTGGGTGATCGGAAACCAATGGAGGGATTGGCAGAATAGAGAGGCGGGCACTGAGCAGTTGGTAAGGTACATGAGTCTGGCAGCAGCATTCATGATGGATTGGGTGATAGTCTATTTACAGGTAAGCAAACAAGGAGGGAGATGTAATAGTCGAGGTGAAAGACAGCAAGTAGTAGTTTTGTATTGTCGTTGGTTAACCACTTTCAGACCGGACCAATTTGCAGCCAAAGGACCAGGCCCCTTTTTTGCGATTCGGCACTGCGTCGCTTTAACTGACAATTGCGCGGTCGTGCGACGTGGCTCCCAAACAAAATTGACGTCCTTTTTTTCCCACAAATAGAGCTTTCTTTTGGTGGTATTTGATCGCCCCTGCGGTTTTTATTTTTTGCGCTATAAACCAAAAAGAGCGACAATTTTGAAAAAAACGCATTCTTTTTTATTTTTTGCTATAATAAATATCCCCCAAAAATATATAAAAAAAACATTTTTTTTCCTCAGTTTAGGCCGATACGTATTCTTCTACATATTTTTGGTAAAAAAAATTGCAATAAGCGATTATTGATTGGTTTGCCCAGAAGTTATAGCGTTTACAAGATAGGGGATAGTTTTATAGCATTTTTATTAATATTTTTTTTTTATTAGTAATGGCGGCGATCATCGATTTTTATTGTGACTGCGACATTATGGCGGACACATCGGACATTTTTGGGACCATTGTCATTTATACAGCAATCAATGCTATTTAAATGCATTGATTCCTGTGTAAATGACACTGGCAGTGAAGGGGTTAACCACTAGGTGGCAGTGTAGGGGTTAAGTATGCCTAGAGGTGTGTTTCTTACTGTGGGGGGGCGTGGCTGTCAGCTAGTGAATGCTAATCTCTGCTCCAATCACAGGGAGCAGAGATCGGCATCACTAGTTGCTGTTTATTTCCGCATCTCCCCGTTCAGCCTTCCTGTGAGACAATCGCGGGTCTCCCCACGGCGATCGAGTCCGCGGGACCGGCCTCACGGGGGTCCCGACCACCGCGATGGGCGCGCGCCCGATGGCACGGCGGCATCTTAAAGGGGACGTATATATACGCCCTTATGCCTGTCCGTGCCATTCTGTCGACGTATATCGTCGTGCGCCAGTCGGGAAGCGGTTAAGGCAGCCTGTAGATTATGCGATTTTCTTTCCTTCAACCTAAAGAAAATTGCTTGATTCCTCCATCAACATAGTCAGCGTTAATGGGGGGATCCCTCCCGTAGCGCTATTGTGTGCTGCTAGCAGGGAACCTTCCCACCAACAGAATACAGTGATCGGGTTAAAAAATTGGACAGGCTGGTTGTACTAAGGGCAGCTTGCCAGTAAGATGGATCGAAATTAGTCCGAACTGGCCAAATTTCGATCCCTCTATGGCCAGCTTAAGAAGGGGCATATTTTGAAGATATCATGATTAAGATTTTTTGGGTTGTGAGATAAAATCTACACAAACACAAGGCGATACAGCACAAACCCTGTGCAGATAAGAAGGGCCATTGCTAGGGTCCTAAAAGACCTAGGGGCACCCTAGACTGAAATGTCATTTCCACCTTGCCCAAAGTGAGGAAATTGCACTTTGAAGGCCTATTTTGGCTGGGGAGAAAGAGGGCGCCTCAACACTTGGGAATATCCTATTCCTCGTATCCTGGCCTTTCTCCAGTCTGGTCTTAACCAGCATCTGGCTCTTAGGGCGGAAACCTGTACCTTTAGTGTGTCTTCGAGTTGGCAGCTTGTAGGCAGATGCAATCTACTTTCTCCATGGCAGGTGGCACTCTGCTGCAGCGGCACTGCAGTTGGAGGGGAAGGTAGAAGGAACTGTATCCTTCTATTGTTTCCTGGGTGACAGGAGAAGCTATTCCATCAGATGCTGCAGCTGCATGTGTCTCTGGTGGCCATCTTGGGTCAGGCAGGGCCTTTTTAAGGTCCTATCTCCCAGGCTTGGCACACATTTTGCGAGTTGGTAGAGTAGGAACAGGTACCCTGCCTGGTAGGGACATAACTAGCGTCAGGGAAAGGTTCCTGACAAGGAGGGAAAGATTAGGGCTTGCAACTTCTCTGGATACCTACCTTTTTGGGCACAAGACGGCCAGGCTACATTCTTCCCCTCTCTACAGGGACTGTTAGTTCAGCTGTACTCTCTACACGCTGTTGAAACTGTGAGTGTTCCCAGTTGGGCTGCCTTTTCATCGGGTTATTTGTGCACTGTCTCTGCATTATTTCAATACAAGTTCTTTCATTGCATTGGGACTGAGTGTGTTATTCCTATCGCAATGTGCTGCACCCCACCTACAAGCTCTTTTTCTTTCCCTATCTTAAGTAGAGGTAAAGTGGTAAACAGAAAACCAGAGTGTGGTTCTGTCCTTTAACATTTGTTCTTTTCTTGTCCCCCAGTGACACCTCCAGGAACTTTTGAGGAACATGGCCAATGTGTCAGACCAAGTGCTGTTTGTTCTGGTTGGTTTCCCTAGTCTTCAGGAAAGGTTCTATGCCTTGGTTGGCACCATTTTCTTCCTGGCCTATGTCATGTCATTGTGCGCTAACTCCACCGTGGTATTGTTAATCATCTTGAGAGAACACCTTCATCAACCAATGTACCTAATCATCCTCAACCTGGCCATTTCTGACATTCTCTACGACACGGCTACTCTACCGAAAATCATCTCCAAGTATTGGTCAGGAGATGGGACCATATCTTTTGTCGGATGCTTCATTCAGATGCCAATAGTCCATACTCTGAACTGCCTCGATTCCTTCACCATTATGTTGATGGCCCTGGACCGGTACGTTGCCATCTGCATGCCCCTTCGATATCACTCCATCATGACCAATCGGGTGGCGGTCATATTGTGCTCCATCGGTTGGCTTGTTTGTGGATTTGTTGGCCTCTATGTTGCAAGTTGGGCTCTTCCACTTCCTTATTGTGGTCCAAACAAAGTCAGGAACATCTACTGCTCCCTCTCCAAGGTGGCTTTTACTTCCTGTATAGATTCCACCATTGTTCGCACCAACAGTTTTTATGCTGGGGTTGTTATGCACATGACTCCACTATCGTTCATCATTTTGTCTTATATCGTTATCATTGCCACGGTCTGCTTGACCATGAGCTCGGAGAACTGGCTGAAGATGTTTAATACGTGTGTTACGCACTGGTTCATCATCATTGTCTTCTTCATCCCGCGGATAGTGGAGTATGGCTACAATCAATATCAATTGGTTCCCAACGCTGATGTCAACGTTCTCATCATTTGCCTGTATTCCTATGTGCCACACGTCTTTAACCCCATTATATTTTGCCTGAGGAACAATGAGATCAAAAAGACTTTAGGACACATTTTCAAAAAGATACAAATTTTATAAAATTAATTTGGGACAAATGTAATTTAGTCTATTTTCTATGATATTCACCCTAGAGACATTCATTTAAAGCTAAAGCTTAATCTGCTTATATTTTGCTTGCACTGGTCCCCTCCAGCTTCACAACCTGATAAGGACATTTTAAAAAAAAATGATCCCATTACAGACCTTATTTTAGACCCAATGATGTCATTACTTGGTCTCTATGCTTCCCTAGCAGATCATGGCTAGTAGGATGGACTGACAGGGTGCTGTACAATGCTTTCTTAAAGCGGAAGTAAACCCATTGATTTAACAGTCTAAAAAAAAAAGGCATGCCGTGAATGCTAACTGCACATTGGCTGTGCTCCCAACCAAACAGTCAAACCATCCAATGGCTGGTGTCATAACGGATCACATGTGCAGCACTGTGGCAGTTGAAGATTAAACAGAGGCAAAGATGGCAGCTTCCTTGGCTGAAAATGATAGGAGGGTTTACTTCCACTTTAAAGACATCCCAGCACCCTGCCTCAGAGCTCCTCTCAAAAGCCCTCAGTTCATATGCAAGCAGTGGGCTGGCTCTTGGGAGAAGTTATGCAAAAATTAAAATGCACTGATTTGTAGATGTCATTCTGGAGGAATGAGTGTTCCTGTATTTGCATGCATATAGTATCATGGTTCTGCACTCCTGCTGTCCCCATGATGAGGGGTACCCACCATCCCGGTGCTGAGTTCCTGGGTCTACACATCAGCTGTGTCCATTATCATGTGTTCCCCACCATCCCTGTGTTGAGTTCTTGGATCCAAAAACCTGCTGTGCCCATTATGAGGGGTTCCCTCCATCCCTGTGCTGAGTTCCTGGGTCTGTACACCTGCTGTGCCCATTATGAGGGGTTCCCACCCTCCATGTGCTGAGTTCCCGGGTCTGCACACCTGCAGTGCCCATTATGAGGGGTTTCCACCATCCCTGTGCTGAGTTCCTGGGTCTGTACACCTGCTGTGCCCATTATGAGGGGTTCCCACCATCCCTGTGCTGAGTTCCCGGGTCTGTACACCTGCGGGACCCATTATGAGGGGTTTCCACCATCCCTGTGCTGAGTTCCCAGGTCCATACAACTGCTGAGCCCATTATGAGGGCTTTCCACCATGCTAGGGTTGCCACCTGTTCAGGATTCACCCGGACAGTTCGGGTTTGGAATCATGCGTTCAGGTTTCAGACTGTCTGAGACCCGGACACATTATTCAGACCGGACTAAGCCTCCCCTTCTCTCTCCTGCCTCCAAGTTAGTACGCTAAGGTAAATCAGGGTTACCAGAGCACTCATTACATCAGAGCGCCCCTTTACACCAGAGTCCCCAGAGTTCTCCCTTACATCAGAGTCTGCAGAGTCCCCCCTTACAGTGAAAAGGAACTCTGCAAGTTCTGATAAAAAAAGGGGAGCTCTGCCGTTTACAGATGTAAAAGGGGAACTCTGTAGACTCTGATGGAAATGGGGACTCTTGTGATTAACTTCATATGATTAGAAATGTTATTTAATAGCAACATCTATGATTTGTTTATCTATGCATATGTAGCACTTACCCCCCCAAGGAGCTGCTCGTTTTTGTTGGGCTTACCGTTACCTCACCTGTTCACTGTGTCCGTCTTAGGGGTTCTGTAAAAAGGGTTGGTCAAAGAATAGTGCTCCAACACTTATGCCGCGTACACACGATCGGAATTCTCGTCGGAAAAAACTGACGGTTTTTCCGACGGAATTCCGCTCAAGCTGTGTTGCCTACACACGATCACACCAAATTGCGACGGTCAATAACACAGCCCATAAAACACGTTCGACGGCACTATAAAAGGGAAGTTTAATGCTTCCGAGCATGCGTCGAATTGTTTCCAAGCATGCGTCGGAATTTTGCGTGTCGGAATTGCCTACACACGATCGGAAAATCCCGTAGAAAGGTTTTCCGTCGGAAAAATTGAGAACAGGTTCTCAATTCTAAGTCCGTCGGAAATTCCGACAGAAAAAGACCGTTGACCATACACACGGTCGGAAAATCCGATGAAAAGCTCCCATCGGACTGTTTCCATCGGAAATTCCGATCGTGTGTACGCCGCATTAGTCTTTTTTCTGGATGATGAGGTCGGGATAACGAACCACATAAAATGGCGTTGGTACCTTAAGTACCCTTACCCAGAATACTCAGCGGGTAGACCACTCCCTCCATTTCTGAGTAAAAGGGGTACCCAATACATTTAGCCTGTTGCATTTCCAATACTTACCGGTGGTAACAGTGACACCCACGGCCAAGTGGAAATTAGCACAACGCAGCCAAACTGGTACAGAAGCCAGAACTTTAGTATAATTATTCTGAGCCAAACTGCAGCTTCAGACAACTTAAATTTACAAAAAATAATAGCGTCTGCTCATTAGGAGCAGAGCGCTACATACTCCCCCCTCCGCATTAGACGATGTCCCCATCGTCAAAAAAAATAAAGACTCGCATTCCTGAGAGTCAAGTACCTGAATCCTAAAATTTGGATAGAAAGGGGAAAGGGAAGGATAGAATAACAACACATTGTACACTTAACAGTTTCACACATAGAAACATTTCAGCAACATAACTCCCAATACCTAACTATTTAGGCCCCCCACTCTTGACCAGCTTGATAGGAGATCCAGTTGAGTCCTGAAAACAAAACACACAAAAACAAGAATACACAATTCAGTACATCATGTAGGAAGCAAAGTCCCATTTCCCTGGAAATTACACTTTCTTTCCCTTTCTGTGTCTGTAGTGTAATGGAAATTTGTAAGTTCTGTATATAATTATATTCTATTTTGTATGTATTGCACACTGCCCTCACTGTGGCACACGGCACTAATAATGTTTTCAGTACATGTTTACATTCTTTCAAGTCCTGATTAGAATTAGCCTGCCTATGATACGCAAAAGTTCAACCTAAGCTGTGTAGACTGCCACCACCTAGTGGCGGAAAAACATTGTAACACATGCAGGGCCGGACTGGCCTACCGGGATACTGGTAGGCTGGCTGCCCTGGGGCGGCTTTGGATTTATGGCTATGCTGTTGCTGTGGCTTCAGCGCAGCGCTCCCCTCCCTCCTTCTCACGCACAGCTGTGAAATGTTCGGCCGCGCTATGACAAAAGTCCCGCCCTCTTCCTAGACCAGCTCGTGTGATAGACGCAGTGTCCTGTCTATCACACAAGCTGGTCTAGGAGGAGGGCGGGACTTTTTTCATAGCGCGGCTGAACATGATTTCACACTCAGCTCTGTGACACAGCGGGAGATGCCCGCTGTGCATAATCCACGCACTAAGGCTACAACGATGGTGAGGCTTGAATGAGGGCACAGTAAGGCTGCAATGAGGGCAATGAGATGGGCACAGTAAGGCTGCAATGAGGGCATGGGGAGGTCACCAGAGTCCCCCCCTCCCCATTCCCAGAGTCTTGATGATTGCTTCACTTTTAACTGAAATTTGCTGTTTATATATATATACACAACGTCATCTTTACCAGGCCGGCAAATAATTACTTTATCTGCATAAACGTTTCTCCCATAGCTCCAATGCAAAAGACATCCAGTAAAACGATCGTACATACTGGAAGAACACCCTGGTTTCCTGAAGGGCTTTGGCACTTTTAGATAGTCCCAGACATCCTCGGCGTACCAACTTTCTCTGTTCCCCTCGATCTCCTGCATGATCTCTTTGGGAACGTAGGAAAATTCCAATCTGTACTCCGTGGCCACCCGCTTGTTCAACAGCCGTTGTGATCGGGCGAGTCTCGGCAGAGATCGGGGCGCTTCCCAATCCAGGAGGTACACATGAAAGTGGTGATTTTTGCACCATAGAATAATTGGGTAGTTCCTTTGACTCGGACAAATTGGCACTTTCGGGCAAAGTCTCACTAGTTGTAACTAGACATGTGCACAATAGAAAAATTTGTTTATTTTCGTTTCGTTTCTTTCGTTTCCGTTGATTCGTAACGATTCGTAATTTCGTAAGTCGTCGGTGTTCGTATTCGTAACGATTCGTATTTTCGTAAGACTTATTTTTTCGTTGATTCGTTTTTCCGTTAGTTTAATTTTCGTTTATTCGAAATTCGGACGCATTCGTATTTTCGTAGATTTAGTTACATTCGTACTTTCGTTAGATTGATTTATTCGTACTTTCGTAACATTGTTTTCGTAGCTTCGTAATCGGAGCATAATTCATAATTTTATGTAATGTGTATGCTATTATTACATTTTAAGAGACACGGAAAATTACGAATCGAAAAAAAAAGTTACGAATGTACAAATTTTTTCGTTCAATCCATTCGAAGCACGTTAAGCAGCGCCATTGTAAGAGTCACGGAAAATTACCAATTCAACAAAAAAAATAAAGTTACGAATGTAAAAATTTTTATCGTTCATTTTGATTTTCGTTGTTCCTGTTTTCGTTTTTCGGATTTTCTTCTTTCGTAGTTTCGTTGTTTCTAATTTGGTTATTTCGGATTTTCGTTGTTTTTCGTATTCGTTCGATTCGAACATTCGTTAATCGTTAAAATTTTAAGCGAATCGTTCGTTCATCCGTACGATAACGAATGAACGAATATAACAAATTTTAACGAAAAACAAAAAAAAAACGAAACAAATTGCACATGTCTAGTTGTAACAGGGGTTTCCACACAAGGTGATGTACTCCCCGAGTTTATGGCTATCCAGTCAGATACATTACAAGCCGAGGCAACATCATCAGCATTTGCCCACAGCATCTCCTGGGACATAGTCTCAAACAGGTCGTCATCTCCAGATACATCAGAGAGAGAGTCTATTTCAGAGTCCCGTAACTCCTCTGCGGGTAGGTATCTACAAACAGTCCCTTTAATTAAATTTTCCCCAGATTTCTCACCCGTTCCTGGCGTGGATTCCGCTGGAGTGATTTCTTTCTCTGGATCCGGTTCAGGCAGTTTATGAGGTAGGCCTCGACTGCGGCCGCGGGAAACTTTCACATACCCCACCTTCCCTAGGGTAGATGCAGCAAAGTGGGTAGTAGTAGAAGCGGCAGCTTTAGTAATGTCCACCGCTGTTCCTCCGATGGCAGCAAAAGCACCACCTCCCTCAGGAACATTCTGCTGGCTTTGAGAACATAGGCCTGGCCATAGAAGTGAACGTAACGGTCTCCTCAGTGGCAATACCTATGGCCCAATCCATCCGGTGGCACGGGCGACATGGTGGGTTGCTCCACTTCGAACAGGTACTCCCCGCAGTGTAGACATCGGACAAATGGACGAGGGTTTGCGACCAGTCCCTCGCACCTGTTACACAACATGCCCAAGGCCTCTGCATCTCCTGTCGTGTACAGAATGAAACGCCCATGCGGTTTCAGGTGAATTCCATTGTCCGTCAGTAATGTTCCAGGCAATCTGACACTCGTAGCGGTACCCCCAGAGAACATCCTGGGTCCCATAACAGACTGCATTCCTGGCATTCGGAACATTACGGCAACAAACAGGTCCTTCCTCTGAATGTTTGGACACACCCGTGCAGCAAGTAGAAGGAAGACTCCTCCCACTGGCTCCTCTGGTCACATAACTCCCGGGCTTTCTTGGTCCGCCCGCCGCTCACGCGCCAGGCATTGGCCCGCAATTAACCCCTTGTGGAAAAAATATGGCATGGTCCAGAACCCTCTATTGCATAACTTGACAGTGGATAATTTCCTTGAGTTGCGAGAGGTAACAGCAAATCCCGGACTCGAGCCCCCACATGTAGCACATACCCCCAAAGGAGCTGCTGTTTTTTGTTGGACTTACTGTTACCTCACATGTTCACTGTGTCTGTCTTAGGGGTTCTGTAAAAAGGGTTGGTCAAAGAATAGTGCTCTGACACTTAGTCCTTTTTCTGGATGTTTATTTAACAAAAACACACACTTTCGCAATAGAGGGGTAGAGGCAGGGGCAGACTGACAACTCATGGGGCCCGGGCAATAGGAGATTATGGGACCCCCAGGCAATCAGAGATTATGGGGCCACACAGTATAGACACACACAGTATACAATCACACAGTATACACATACATGTACACACAGTATACACAGACATGTTTCTATTGGCTGAGAAGGTACTGGAGAGGTGGGGCAGCTATAATCTCGGGATTTTTAGACCAAAAGGATGGTCGGTAAGGGACATTTCAGAAACAGATGTAAAAAAAACAGATTTTTACATACTGTCCCTGGTTTTACTGAGGCTGGCAACCCTGATGGGGCCCCCTAGTGGCCCGGGGCCCTCGGGAAGTGCCCGAGTGGCCGAATGGTCAGTCCGCCCCTGGGTAGAGGATAAGGGGAATTCAGGTACCTTTGTGGTTTTGCGGGTTAGAGGTATTTCCTTGATCCAGAGGACAACAATCTCCACAGACTGGATCCAACAACCACCGGATAGGCCCCTCTCCTGACCTAGCAGCCAATGAGATGTTCGGTCAAAGTCTCTGCCACAGACTTGATAAGTTTACCGATCTTGCTGTGCAATCCTCTGCCACAGGAAGGCACAATCAGCTTCTTGTTGCAAGGTTAAAGAGTTGCCCCACAGTATCTGGTTCTTTCAGCCGATCCGGCGATACTGTGTGGTAGATAACCCAGGATGCATCCTCCAACTGAGTCTCCAGGCTTTTCCATGAGGTACCAGCCTTGTTGCTCGGACCTCTTCCGAAAAAGTCCTCCCCTGGATCCTCCAGTTGTGTGGCTTCTCCCCTCAGGCAAGACATCACAGGATCATCTCTGGATCAGTAGGCCCCAGAGCCTCTGGGCCTACTTTTCAGTTACGGAGCCTCGGGCCAGCCGCCCCCGAGACATTGAGCAAGACAGCACACACCTTAAGCCAGGAGGGCCATGAGGTTGGGATTTCCAATACTTACCGGTGGTAACAGCGACACCGACGGCCAAGCGGAAACTAGCACAACCCAGCCAAACTGGTACAGAAGCCAGAACTTTAGTATAATTATTCTGAGCCAAACTGCAGCTTCAGACAACTTAAATTTACAAAAAATAATAGCGTCTGCTCATTAGGAGCAGGCGCTACACATACTATGATAAAACATTGCTGTGCGACGCAAGTGTGACTTGAAGAAAAGGTGGCAACCCTACACCATCCCTGTGTTGAGTTCCCGGGCCTATACACCTGTTGTGCCCATTATGAGGGGTTCCCACTATCCCTGTGCTGATTTCCCAGGTCTGTACACCTGCTATGTCAATTAAGAGGAATTCTCACCATCCCTGTGCTGAGTTCCTGTTTATATACACCTGCTGTGCCCATTATGAGGGGTTCCCACCATCCCTGTGCTGAGCTCCTGGGTCTATACACCTGCTGTGCCCATTATGAGGGGTTCCTACCACCCCTTTGCTGACTTCCCAGGTCTGTACACCTGCTGTACCCATTACGAGAGGTTCCCACCATCCCTGCGCTAAGTTCCCGGGTCTGTACACTTGCTGTGCCCATTATGAGGGGTTCTCACCATCCCTGTGCTGAGTTCCCAGGTCTGTACACCTGCTGTACCCATTATGAGAGGTTCCCACCATCCCTGTGCTGAGTTCCCGGGTCTGTACACCTGCAGTGACCATTATTTTTGCTGGTTGAACATGTGTAAGCAGGTTCTTACAGGATGTCTGTCCCCCTGCAGACACATAAACATGGCCCTGCCTAGTCCCGGGCATTTATGAGCGCATACCCCAAAGGGAGAGGAGACCCGGCATGGTGGGCAAGTTGGCCCTCCCCACACAGTGATCTTTTTTTCACTGTGACCAACAATGTACCTGCTCTCAGTCATCTTTAAGAAACATAGAACAATGACCCTCCATACAGTGAAGAAACCTTTACTCTGGTAACAACCTGGGTTCTTCTAAAGCTGACGTATTCAAATTTCATTGTAAGGTGGAGCTGGTTATCCATTTCTTTAAAAAGAAAACATATATAAATATATATATATATATTAATATTTTGTAATTATTTACATTTAACGTCCTTTTGAGTTCACCTCTTTGGCATGGGATACCCACACTCCATGAGGACAGGGCCTTTTTTTAGTGGGGGGGGGGGGGGGTGGATGTAGCACCCTCCTAGTGTTGAACAGGCTGCTGGGTAAATTGCCTGCATATTTATGGGACTCCAGCCAATCCCTGGAAAGGTGTGCCCAAAAGGTGATGAGAGTGCCCATAAATAGTCTAATGCCTGAGCAGCAAGTCATGCAGTGTTCCTGGGTCCAGTCCTGCAGGGTGACTTCCTCTCCTTAGTGAGGGATCCTAGAGGAAGCTGTGAGGAAGACACTGATGTCCCAGCTAGGCTTAGCTGGGGGGCTTTTTTGCAGATCCATATCTGCGGATAAAGTTGGGTTTGGAGGAAGTTGGGGAGAGAGTCCAGCTGTCCTATGGTGGTGAGAGTCTCCATCTCCCTCACTAGGAAGTGCCTGGTGGATATTGACAGGAGGCAACCGATGATCCTGTAGCTGAGTAAGTAAATGACCCCCAATGCATCATCCTGGTACCGTTTTTTAAATCGGGCGATCGGCTTTCCAGGGATAACAACTGACGCAGCTAAAAGCTGCTCGATTGTTATCCCAGAGGAGCGGGAACATCCCCCCTCCCGCCGCCTCCCGCCGATCTGACCGGGCATTTCGTCCCACCGGGAGACCTGATCCGCTATCCGGCACTTCCGGCATCAAGCTACAGACTGGAACAAAGCCGTAAACAGCTTTGTTCCAGTCTCCTGAATGTAAACACGGAAGCAGCGTCACAATGTCACTTCCTGTTTACTCGACTAATATAATGAACGTATCATCACACATAATAAAAATAGATCCATCAAAGCAATAAAGTGCAAAAATAAAAAAAATAAAGTGAAAAAAAGTCCTTGAAAGGGGGCTAAAAAGTCCCAAGTGTTTAATCCGGGTTTTAACGATCCTTAGACAACCATGTAAAAAGATGTGACTTGCAACCACCAGTGCGACAACACCACCACCTATGAGGATGTGAGCTTACCAGATGGCTCGGACCCAAAGAACATACGTTCTATGAGTCGAGAAAGCTTATAGTGTCAGCTAGCAGCTGAAATGCGGCCTCTGTGGTTGCATCCCCAAACTTTTGGAAAGGTCCGTCTCCATGCAGGAGTATATAGTGTCAAATTCCAAATTCCAAATTCCAACCGGTAAATGGAAGAGGGTAGAGAAGACCATATAGTGTAATTCCGCATGACAAAAAAATATTTATTTAAAAAGTAGTATACTTACATTTTAAAAGTGTTTCAAGCGCTTGTTAAAATAAGGGTGGCGGCAGTGGAGTCCTCCCGACGCGTTTCGTCTCAGTAGACTTCATCTTCCCCAGCGCAGTGTTTCTTTTGACTTTATACTGTTTGCTTGGCTGCCAATGGCGCCGGATTAAAAAAAAAAATATACAGTATTCAGAATCGCCGTTCTTGGCGATCTGAATACTTTAAAGTGCAAAGGAGGGATTGGAGGTCTTTTAGAAAAGAGTACCTGCAACCACCTATTACTGTCACAAGGGATGTTTACATTCCTTGTGACAGCAATAAAAGTGATCAAATTAAAAAAAAAAATACACAATTTAATAATATAAAAATAAATAATAATAATAAAAAAAAATGTTTGAAACCGCCCCCGTCCCTGCGAGCTCGCACAGCAAAGAAAACACATACGGAAGTCGCGCCCACATATGTAAACGGTGTTCAAATCACACATGTGAGGTATCGCCGCGATCGTCAGAGCGAGAGCAATAATTCTAGCAGTAGACCTCCTCTGTAACTCTAACCTGGTAATCGCCTGTGCAATTATAAAGCGTGACATGTTTGGTATCTATTTACTTGGCATAACATCATCTTTCACATTATACAAAAACATTGGGCTAACTTCACCGTTTTTTTTTTTTTTTTTAATTCATGAAAGTGACCCTTTTTCCAAAAAGTTGCGTTTAAAACACCGCTGCAAAAATACGGTGTGACATAAAATATTGCAACAATCGCAATTTTATTCTCTAGATTCTCTGCTAAAAAATATATATAATGTTTGGGGGTTCTAGTTAATTTTCTAGCAAAAAATACGGATTCTAACTTGTAAACACCAAATGTCAGAAATGGGCTTAGGCATGAAAGGGATAATATATGGGGCACCTCCTCTTATTCTTTTTGAGCTAATTTATCTGGAAGTTGGAAGTGGAGACTTATAATAATCTGGGCTACCTCTGGACCCAAGAAAGAGTGGGGGAGATGCAGTAGATGTGGTACATAATCACACATGCCTTTTATGGCTTCACTTTGATTAGGGGGTCATATCGGTTTGGTAAGCCTGCATTTGCTACCATTTGGTGGAGGCTTTGGATCTATCCTGGTACTTTTTCCAAGAATCTTTGGTGGAATATTTAATTGTGCTTGCATGTTGTGGACTTTCACATTATTTATTTTGAGACTTTTTTCTAACTTATCTTTGGAGTGTGACATTTATTTATTTAAAAAGCATATATATTTTTGTGTATTATGTCACAGTCAAGAGCCATAAATATTGTATGGACACCAGCATGCCTTATAAGTGTTTTTACTAGGCCACAATGTAAGATGGAGAGACTAGGCAGGTTTGGTCCTCCTAAAATATTGTGTTTTTTCAGAGCAATGAGCCAGGAAATCTGAACTGATTAGCAATTGGACAGCATGTACTCTTAATTTGCTAAGATTGTATGTCAGAGAGACATCTGGCAGACCTGATCTGGAATAAATAATTCACAGGTTTTTATTTCTATTTGTGCTCCTGTAATCTATTTTTTAAATTCCAAGGGACCATAGTCCACAGTTAAAAGTCCACAGTTCAAAGTTCATATTCCATTGTACACAGTCTTTAGTTCACAATTCTTAATCCATTGTCCATAGTCTACAGTTCATAGCCCAGCAATGCAGCCTTACCAGTGCCCAGCAATCCAGTCTTACCAGTGGCCAGCAATGCAGCCTGATCAGTGCCCAGCAATGTAGCCAGATCAGTGCCTAGCAATGCAGCCTTACCAGTGCCCAGCAATGCAGCCTTACCGATGCCCAGCAATGCACTCTTACCAGTGCCCATCCATGCAGCCCTACCAGCGCCCATCCGTGCAGCCTAACCAGTGCCCAGCAATGCAGCCTGATGAGTGCCTATCCATGCAGCCTGATCAGTGCCTATCCATGCAGCCTTTCCAGTGCCCAGCAACACAGCCTCTTCAATGTCTGGATTGGTCTTGGTTTTGAATATCCTGCCACCCTTCCTCCCCTCCCTCGGTCCTCCTCCTCCAGGGGCCGCTGTAACAAGGTCCCGCCTCCTATAATACACGTCACACTGATTCAATTTGCCAGGATTGGCACAATAGGGAAGATGGATCATCTAAGTAAAGATAGTAGGCATCTCTAAAGTCATATGGAGTGGGGTGGAATATGCAAGGGGGGGGTCCACATGAAGACACAGTCCTGGAGGCAAGAGAGGAAGGTCAATCATGAGGGGAGCTAAAAGGTAGTAGGGGATTGGGTCTGGGCACTTCTGATATGAGTAAAGATACATGCCGTACGGTGAGGTGACATCGGGCTTTCAGTAGAGCCAGCCGGGGTCCGTGAGGCAAAGTCTCTGTAGGCGCCGACACAGGTGTAGTATGCTTCGGTGTGGAAAATGTGCTTTTGGCTGAAGTCCCCAGAAGGTAGAGGTGCTGTGGGCGTCCTGAATAACGACCAGAGGTGGTGGTCGCAACAGTCCCGGTAAAAGGTGATCGAGAGGAGGCGCAGGAAGCAAGAGGGTTCACAGTACAGGGGGCGGTTCCTCAACCGCAGTGCAACTTGGGGATTGTAGGCACTGGCGTGAGGTAAAGAGGCGCCAAAATCCTCGCGGTTAGAGTGCTGTGGACTACAGGGGAGTACATTCAGAGGGTATAGGGAGAGCCATACTAACTAAGCGCCGGTAGTAAAACACATCTGAGAACATAGACGTAATTAACCGGGAGTGGTGGCAAACATGACCAAAAATAAAAGCGATGTCCCCAAAACATAAAGGCTAAATTTCCCGTCAGGGGGAGAGAGCACATACCATCACAGACGGATCAATGGTCCCTCCTGGACCTACGTGAGCCAGGCGAGGACTCGGGGCTGTGGCCGTGACGGTTGCTGCGGGTGTGGGTCAGCGGAGAGGAGCTGATGCGGGGATCAGTGTGCTGGATTTCCATCGATTCCAGTAGAGGTGCATCCCTTCTGACCGCTGAGCGGCGAAACTCTGCATACCAGTCGGGCACTTCAGTTGCTGGGATGTTTAGAGTCCGGTAGAACTGTGGGAGATCTTCCGGTACCCTCAGGAAGGCAGTACGGCCGTGAGAGGTGGCGGCGAGGCAGAACGGGAATTTATTTATTTATTATTTATTATTTATTATTATACTTGTATACTATGTTGTTGGCACGTAGGGTATCCAGCAGTGGTCGAAGGTCTCGTCGGTGTTTCAAGGTGATGCCAGACAGGTCCTGGAAGATCTGTATGGGGTGGCCATCATGGGATATTTGCTGCGACCCCCTGGCCTGTCTGAGGATGTCCTCCTTGAGTTTGTAGTCAGGCAGGTGGCAGATCACATCGCGTGGCGGGTCCGTCTCTCTGCCCTTAGGCCGTAGGGCCCGATGTATCCTATCCATATCGATGGGAGTGAGGGGGGGTCTGTTCAATAGATTATTGAATAGAGCCGCCACGGCAGGTTGAATTCTGGCGCCCTCAACGGCTTCTGGAAGACCTCTCACCCTCAGGTTGTGACGTCTGCCCCTGTTGTCGAGGTCTTCCAGGTGCCTTTGCATGTCACGGAGCTGGAGTGTGTGGGAGTCGACATGATGGGTTGTCTTCTTCAATTGAGAGTGTTGTCTCTCCATCGACTCTTCCACCGCTATAACCCGATCGTTTAAGGAGCGGAGGTCTAGGCGTAGGTCGGAAATGGCAGCCGACAAGGTGTCCTTTATGTCAGCTGCGATGGTCCGGAGATCATGGATGCTGAGGTGAGGCTGGGAAGTCGGCAAATCGATGTCCGGATTTGTGTTGTCATGAGGTACCGGTGGCGAGGTAGAGGATAGCGCGCCAGCTTGAGTGGGGATCGGGTCCTGTGAGATCCCCTGAGGGGTGGGCGCCATGTTTCCCCTGCCGGATCGGAACATGTCCGGTATGTTATTGGCCGTAGTACCGGGATTCCTGCGAGGAGAGCGGGATCGGGAGGTCGACGATGTCCTCGAGGCAGTCCCCATGAAAGCTAGAGGTTAGTGGGCAAAAACACCTCAGGCAGATGAGAAGTCTCGGGGCAGCGGGAGCTCCGGAATTAAGCGTCCATCTTCAAGCCAGGTCAGGCCACGCCCCCCAATTTGCCAGGATTGGATCAGTGTTCCGCCTATCACTGGAGTCTAGTAGGTGGGACTTTGTTACAGCGTGACACCTGGGGTGGACTGCCCCCCCCCCCCATTAGCACAGATGTCCTCCCCTTCCCACATACCCACACTGCCTGCCACAGCTTGCAGTCCTGCAGGACACGGCTGATAACGGGAAGGGCATTCCTGCTGTGGAAAAAGTACAAAAAAGTCCTGGTCCACAGTCCATAAACTACATGTCATAATACATAACACATAGTCTATAGGGATGAGCCGAACACCCCCGGGTTCGGTTCACACCAGAACCTTCGAACCGACCGAAAGTTCGCGCGAATTTTCGAACCCTATACGTTATAATGGACGCGAACGTTCGAAATCAAAAGTGCTAATTACAACGGCCAATATGCATGTTAATGTCATAAAACAGGTTTGGGGACCCGGGTCCTGCCCCAGGGGACATATATCAATGCAAAAAGAACTTTTAAAAACTAACGTTTTTTCGGGAGCAGTCATTTTAATGATGCATAAAGTGAAAAAAAAAAAGTGAAATTTTCCTTTAAATATGGTACCTGGGGGGTGTCTAAAGTATGCCTGTGAAGTGGCATGTGTTTCCCGTGTTTAGAACTGTCCTTGCACAAAATGACATTTTTAAAGGAAAAAAAGAAGCCATTTAAAAACACTTGCGGCTTTAGGTTTGTTCTTAAGTAGAATCTGAACAGGTACATTATGAAGTGTAGCTCCATCCCCAAAAAAATCTATTTTTAAGCTTTTTGGAGAACATAGGGAGGGGTTATCACCCCTGTAACATTTGCTGTCTTTGCACATCTGTTCAGAACATGTCACCTCACTTTCCGTCCCAATGACAAATGTTTTTGGAAAAAGTGGGGTTTTAATTGAAACAAGGATTGGTGATAAAGTATCAGTAGAGAGGAGATACCTTTTTCCCAAATTAAATCTAACAGGATAGAATTTCCCTTCCTAGGGGTAGATTTCCTCTCACTTCCTGTTTTCTCTTTCCATTTGCAAGTAGGAGTCGTTTGTAAGTTGGATGTTTGAAAGTAGGGGCCTGGCGTATATACTCTGCAGAAATTTGCCCTATTAGATGTTGGTGTAGCCACAAGACTGGTGGGCACAGGAATGGGCCCTGCTGTGAGTTTATAGATCAAGATTTGTAATTGCATGCACCTGTTGAACAGGGCAGAAAAATTGGGGGTGGTGGTGGTGGTGGACGGTTTTGCCACAAGACTGTAAGCCCTCACAGTTACTCTTGGTGGGCGCAGGAATGGGCCCTACTGTGAGTTATTAGATCAAGATTTGTAATTGCAAGCACCTGATGAACAGGGCAGAAAAATTGGGCCTTTGGCGGTGGTGGTGGACGGTGTTGCCACAAGACTGTAAGCTCTCACAGTTACTCTTGGTGGGCGCAAGAATGGGCCCTGCTGTGAGTTATTAGATCAAGATTTGTAATTGCAAGCACCTGATGAACAGGGCAGAAAAATTGGGCCTTTGGCGGTGGTGGTGGACGGTGTTGCCACAAGACTGTAAGCTCTCACAGTTACTCTTGGTGGGCGCAGGAATGGGCCCTGCTGTGTGTTATTAGATCAAGATTTGTAATTGCAAG
The DNA here is from genome assembly GCA_028564925.1 of Lithobates sylvaticus. Taxonomy (NCBI): domain Eukaryota; kingdom Metazoa; phylum Chordata; class Amphibia; order Anura; family Ranidae; genus Lithobates; species Lithobates sylvaticus. The sequence goes on along the minus strand of CM053027.1, from coordinate 632,815,819 downwards.
CACCTGATGAACTGGGCAGAAAAATTGGGCCTTTGGCGGTGGTGGTGGACGGTGTTGCCACAAGACTGTAGGCCCTCATAGTTACTCTTGGTGGGCGCAGGAATGGGCCCTGCTGTGAACTATTAGATCAAGATTTGTAATTACCCGCCCCTGTTAAACAGGGGCTGAAAAATTGTGCCTTAGGCACTGGTGCTGGTGCCACAACACTGCAACCCCTCACAGATACTGTACTTGGAGCACAGCAGTCACACGTGTTGCAAAGCATTTTTTTTAAAAATTGTAATTACCCGCCCCTGTTAAACAGGGGCTGAAAAATTGTGCCTTAGGCACTGGTGCTGGTGCCACAACACTGCAACCCTCACAGATACTGTACTTGGAGCACAGCAGTCACACGTGTTGCAAAGCATTTTTTTTAAAAATTGTAATTACCCGCCCCTGTTAAACAGGGGCTGAAAAATTGTGCCTAAGGCACTGGTGCTGGTGCCACAACACTGCAACCCCTCACAGATACTGTACTTGGAGCACAGCAGTCACACGTGTTGCGAAGCATTTTTAAAAAAATTGTAATTACCCGCCCCTGTTAAACAGGGGCTGAAAAATTGTGCCTTAGGCACTGGTGCTGGTGCCACAACACTGCAACCCCTCACAGATACTGTACTTGGAGCACAGCAGTCACACGTGTTGCGAAGCATTTTTTTAAAAAATTGTAATTACCCGCCCCTGTTAAACAGGGGCTGAAAAATTGTGCCTAAGGCACTGGTGCTGGTGCCACAACACTGCAACCCCTCCCAGATACTGTACTTGGAGCACAGCAGTCACACGTGTTGCGAAGCATTTTTTTAAAAAATTGTAATTACCCGCCCCTGTTAAACAGGGGCTGAAAAATTGTGCCTAAGGCACTGGTGCTGGTGCCACAACACTGCAACCCCTCACAGATACTGTACTTGGAGCACAGCAGTCACACGTGTTGCGAAGCATTTTTTTAAAAAATTGTAATTACCCGCCCCTGTTAAACAGGGGCTGAAAAATTGTGCCTTAGGCACTGGTGCTGGTGCCACAACACTACAACCCCTCACAGATACTGTACTTGGAGCACAGCAGTCACACGTGTTGCGAAGCATTTTTTTAAAAAATTGTAATTACCCGCCCCTGTTAAACAGGGGCTGAAAAATTGTGCCTAAGGCACTGGTGCTGGTGCCACAACACTGCAACCCCTCACAGATACTGTACTTGGAGCACAGCAGTCACACGTGGTGCCACAACACTGCAACCCCTCACAGATAGTACCCAGCAGTCACACGTGTTGCGAAGCATTTTTTAAAAAAAATTTAAGTACACGCCCCTGTTAAACAGGGGCTGAAAAATTGTGCTTAGGCACTGGTGCTGGTGCCACAACACTGCACCCACTCAGCATCAGCATAGGCAGTCTTGAAGGGATGTGATATTAAAAATTATTCGGTTATGGGCTTCCGGTTCCGGCGCCGCATGAGGAGGAGGTAGATATCCCCAGCTCCCGCAGCGCTCCTCGTAAACCCGCTCCATACCCGGCCGCTGCTTCGGGGAGATCCCCCCCCTGCCCCTGCCACATCGTGGGCACGAATGGATCACTTTGTAGAGCGATCATACGCTCGGGCGGTATCCTCCACGATACCCCCCGCGGGAGAGACGGCGGCAGATCCAGCCAAGATGGCGGCCGCGCCATGCACGGCAGAGAAGCTCCAGGCACAGCCGCAGTTTCCCTCACAAGAACCGACAGCCACTGACCCTGCCTCCCCTGCTGGCATAGCACAAGCAGTGGTAACGCTGCTGGGCCCCACACTGACAGCCACTGTTGATGCTGCAGTACACAGAGGGCTGGAACAGCTCCATATTGAAGTTCAGGCACAAGCACAGAGGCTCACACAGGCAGAGGAAAGAATCTCCTCAATAGAAGATGAGACAGCAGCCACCTCTGCTATGATGGCACGCATTAAGGCGGAAAATAGGGATATCTGGAACAAACTCGACGATTTGGAAAATCGCTCGAGAAGGAACAATCTGCGCATTATTGGACTGCCAGAGTCAGTATCCCCTGCCCAGCTTACAAACATATGCGCAAAAATCATCCCTGAGCAACTGGGCCTCCGCATACCCTGCACTATTGAACGAGCGCACCGCATTGGTCAATACGCAGAAAGTCGTGCTAAACCCCGCCATGTCATAGTCAAATATCTCAATTATGCGGACAAAAATGCCATTATGCAGAAATTTCGACGCACGCGCTCCCTATCGGTGGATGGCGCAAGATTATTGCTCTTTGCAGATTACTCCATAGAGGTGATGAAACAGCGTAAAGCATTCTCGCCAATCTGCACGGCTCTGCACAACAGCCAAATCCGATTCTCCCTGGCTTACCCGGCCACTCTTCGCATCCAGACGCAGGAGGGAGAACATCTCACCTTCACCACACCAGACGAAGCGGAAATATACATAAACACTCTGGGCACCGAGATGGAACACAGCAACTCAGCAGAGGGCACATCACCAACATCGGCGACCACCACAACCGCAGTACCTAAACAACAACGCAGCCCGACCAAGCCGCCATACAAGCGCACACGTTTCACCCACCGAGAAGACCGCTCGGGGAACCGCTGATGAGCCTCAGACACCTATCATTAATGATCCTACATGGAAGATGGGTAGCATTACACCCCTCCTCATTCTCAGGTGTTTTTTTTTTTTTTTTTTTTTTTTCCTCTTCTATTGTTGTCTCCTCTTGACTGAACTTGTTTGACGCAATCATTGTGCCAGGCAGCTGCTCAACGTCTGTGATTGCTAGTTGGCTGTTTAAGTTAATGTCACTGTCCTACATTACTCGTTTAGGAGGTCCTTTTAGAGGCCTCAACAGTTGGTCAGATCTAACGCCCCTACGAGGGGGATTCCCACGAGATGAGCTCTCAACCCTCTAAACCTGCCTCATCTCCCAGCTCTGAGGCGCTCCCTCCCTAAACCTCACCCCTCTGACTACCCATCCCCAATTTCCATCACCCATTCCCCTCTTCTCCTCCCCTCCCTACTCCCCGTAGCCAACACCCTGCCCCTACGAGAGGAGCTAGCGTCTGTCGGGGGATGTCATAGGTAGTTGGACCTCATGTGGAAAAAAGTGGAGTCTGAGATATGTGTTAAATGTTTACTTACTCAAAAGCATGCTATTTCGATGTTCTTTATGTACCTTAACCTGAACTATGTAAAGCTCATGTTTACCTCTTTTGTACCTATGTCCTCAGGAGATCTACAGCACTTTGGTGACTCTCAGGTGGATGACGCAGTGCCTACAGGGAGGCTCCATTGCAAGCCTCCAACTCAATACATTTTTTATTTGCAGCTATGGCCTCTTCAGCCGATGGGAGTCACCTAAAGGTTGTCTCATGGAACGTTAAAGGGCTTCGCTCTCCAAGTAAGCGCATGTCTATCCTTAAACATTTGAAGCGTCTCCGGACAGACGTGGCTCTACTTCAGGAGACGCACCTGTCCGCAGACGATTTAACCCGCCTCCAAAAACTGTGGGTGGGCTCAGTTTATGGCTCACCAGCAATAGGCCGTAAGGCTGGAGTGGCCATATTAATACACAAAAACCTAAGACATACTATTAGAGATATCCGGACAGACTCGATGGGCCGCAAAATGACCTTACATATGACTTTAGACAACAAACAAGTGGCTATAACCAACATCTACGCCCCTAATTCGCCAGACACTTCTTTTTTTCGTGACATGGTGCAGTGGATACTAACCACCCCTGAGACACTGCACTTGGTAGGTGGAGATTTCAATTCAGTTATGTCCACAATGGTAGACCGCACGAGTGACCCAGCAAACAGGCCGCATAAACCTATACCCTCTACACCTGGCCCTACTCTTCTAGCACAATCCATTGCCTCCACAAGTTTTATAGACACATGGCGTCTAATGCACCCGACGGATCGAGAATATACTTTCTTTTCGCCCCCGCATAACTCCTTTTCCCGCATCGATTATTTCTTTGCCTCCCCTGCATTACTGTCCATAGTACGGGATCCAGAAATCACTGACGCCAGAATTTCAGACCACAGCCCTATAGCCGTAAGCATTATCCATGGTAAACCCTCATCCCCCTCTCCCACGTGGCGCTTCCCTTCATATCTGGCTGACAATGAGGACTTCCGTCACGTGTTGTACGGAGCGTGGGAAGAATACATCTCCACAAATGGAGCCCACATTACTGAACCAAACCTCTTTTGGGAAGCTGGAAAAGCTTTTCTACGGGGGAAAATCATCTCCTACACCACCCAATTTAAAAAACAGGCCAATCAACAATACAGGCAAGCCAGCGAAACATTGCGTTTAGCCCATGAGCAACTCATACTAAACCGTACCTCCGATAACATACAAATATGGCGGCAGGCTAAACGTACCTTTGACCTTTGGGCAGAGCAACAGGAAGCAGCCAAAACGTCGTACTCTACTCTACACTTCCACAAGTTTGGTAACAAGGCAGGCAAATTACTGGCTAAATTATGTTCAGGACCAAGACGCCCCACCCATATCTCTACCCTGAGAGATGCAACGGGCTCCCTTGTTACCTCACCTGCTGAAATTAGCAAAATACTTACGGAGTACTACAAAAATTTATATGCAGCTGATCCAACTGACCAACCTACAGCAGAAGCTCTATTGGCCAAAATACATCTGCCCAAACTTCAAAGCGCACAATTGGAAGCGCTCAATGCTCCTATCTCAACTGACGACATTCGGCGGACAATCAAATCCATGACATCGGCCAAAGCCCCTGGCCCAGACGGTTATACAGCCGAATTCTATAAACTGACAAAGGATTTTATCCCCGACACCCTGAAACATGTCTACGCAGCCATGTGGGATGGGGGGCCCTATCTTCCTACAGGGACACAGGCACACATTAAATTGCTATCCAAGAAAGGCAAAGATCCCCTGCTACCGGGCTCATACCGCCCGATTTCACTAATCAACGTGGACGTCAAAATCCTATCTAAAATCATCGCGTCGCGCCTAGCCCCCTTACTCCCCAGCTTACTGCACCCAGCTCAATCTGGTTTTGTTCCAGGGCGTTCAGCCACCCTGAACATCCGTAAAGTCTTGATGGCTCTAGAATATGCTAAAACACACCCCAATCAAGACGTCGCTATTATGTCATTGGATGCTGAAAAAGCCTTTGACAATATCAGTCTGTCATGGCTTTTCAGAGTAATGGAACAATTTGGCTTTTCGGGTCCAATTATGCGATTTCTAATACAAATGTACGCTTCACCAACCGCACGCCTGGTTACCCCAGATTTTGTATCTGACACAATCCCCTTGGAAAAGGGGACTAGACAAGGGTGCCCCCTATCACCTTTGCTTTTCAATATTGCCATTGAGCCCCTGTCTAGAATAATTAAATCACCCAACGGAGTTAGTGGCATTAATATGGGTAATCAAATTCTCCGCTCCGCTCTGTTTGCGGATGACATATTACTATTTTCCACCAACCCCCTATCTGACTTTGACAGACTCCAAGAACTTTTTGCGGCCTTTCGACGATGCTCTGGCTTTCGAATAAATTTTGACAAAAGCGAGATTATAGCACTACATCCACGCCTGTCTATTAAATGGAGACATCTATCGCCACTTACTCTGGCGACCCAACACATCACATACCTGGGTATTCATATAGGGCGTGAGCCCTCCTCCCTATATGTACTTAACTACCCCCCTCTAATAACTAAAATTGTGAAGGAGTTGGAGGCTTGGACGGCCCTCCCTCTCTCACTGTTTGGGAGATGTCACCTTTTTAAAATGGTGTCATTTGCACGACTGCTTTACCCAATGCAGACCATACCTCTTCTACTGAGACATTCTGATGTACAAAAAATCCACAGAGCATTAACCGCTTTTCTATGGTCGGGCAAAAAACCGCGCATTGCGATACAAAAATTATGTCTCCCGAAGGGTGAGGGAGGGGCAGGTCTACCCAACATACGCTTTTACAACCTATCTTGCCTACTTAGACAGGGCCTAGATTGGCTAGCTGGAAAATCTAAATACTCCAATACTGTACTCGAAGGGGCTATGGCCTCCCCATATGCCCTTTCAGCTATCCTTCACGCTAATCCTAATATGCTACCACCTCACCTCAAGACAAGCGTACTCTTCAGGGACACAGTCATCGCCTGGAGGGAGGTTCGGAAATTATTGGGACTACCATCTAATATCTCACGCCACCTACCAATTCAAGGGAACCCTATGTTTCTACCGTCCACTCTGCACAAGGCTTTTAATCAGTGGCAAACCAAGGGTCTCACAAAAATTGCCTCCATCTACCATGACAAACCTGGGAAATTTAAACCCTTCCAAACCCTGATGCGAGAATTTTCATTGCCATCGACACATGTTTTTCATTATCACCAACTTACGGACTATCTTAGGTCCTGCTGTGGACCCAAGTCCGATCCCCTTCAAACGTCCTTCATAGACGCGGTACTCCAAAGGGACGACTATTCCATCTCCAGTATTTATTCCTATCTCATACAACACCAGTCACAAAAATACTATCTCAAACCATTTCAAAAATGGTCTAACATATTGGATGACAATGATCTGCCAGAAAAAATCCTCGAGGGCTACAGACTTGTCCGCAAGCTTACTACTTCAGAAACATGGCGTGAAACGCAATTTAAGATCATTCATAGGGCCTATTACCCATTTCGCACCAACAAGGCAGACCCAACTCAAGCAAACTGCCCCTGGTGCTCCCTACCTCGCCCTACACTGCTTCACCGTCTCTGGGATTGTGCGGTTGTTACTACGTACTGGAATTCTGTGCTAACCTTCATCAGCAAAGTCAATAAAGTGCAAATACCGAGAGACTGTCTTTTGTGCTTGTTTGGTTACACGCCACCACCATCCTCTCTGTCAACGGCGAGCCCACTAAACATTCCACAATGGGCCCATTTATGTCTCCTAGTTGCTCGTAGGACTATTATGGCTCACTGGATCACGTCGACACCGCCCAACCTCCCGGCAGTCAAAAAAGCTTTGACATCTCTTTTCTACCTGGAGAGACTAGACACCATTACACTTAACTTTCGTTCTACACCGCGCTTCTTCAAGAGATGGCGTAACTATATGGAGACCACATTTACTCAAAAGGAAATACAGGATATAATGAAACCATTCCGTTACACGGATTGGTACCTACAGAAAGATCTTACCAATTCACTTGGCAACCTCAAATTATCCAACGTTTCCGACTCCTCTACTCTATAGGACCCGCAAAGTCAGACAATGCTCTTTAACGTCCATGACCTTTTTTTTTTTTTTTTTTTTTTTATGATTATTCTTTTTATCGTCTCTTAAAAACAGTTTCATCCTATGGTTTCACTTACATACCTTAACTAACTTGGGAGATCACTAACCAAACATTATCTAAGCGTTGCTTCCACTCCTGAAGGTACTACGGTATATGATACAGCCCCCACGGGCATTACACTGCTTAACTAATGTCATGATGGTATAGGTGCTTTACTCAGCCCCCTCCCATTCCCCTCACCCCACCCCACCCCCCCCCCCTTTGGTTTTTGATTATTTTTTCGTTGTTTTTTCCTTACTAAAGTTTAAAAAAACATTCTATCTGTTAAACAGAGAATCTGCGTGTATGTTTTGTGTAGATACTGTATACTATCTGTTGTACCACGTTATTATGCAAAACCCAATAAATATTTTTCCAAAAAAAAAAAAGGTGTCCAAGTCTGACCTTGCCCCAAGGTATTCCTGCACCATGTATATCAGACGCTGGCGATGGTTGCTGGAACCGATCATACCTTGGGGCTGCGGACTAAAAAATTGTCTGAACGCATCGGTCAGACGTCCACCTTCCCCACCGCTCCTTCTGCTACTGACCGAAGCCTCAGCAACTCGTCGCCCAGGACCAGGAGTTTGTAGCCTCCCAGTTTCTGGGAACGCGTTGCACAGACCTTTCTGCAAGGCCTCCCTGAGATGTCTCATCCTCTGCTCCCTCTGCGACGGCAAGATAAGGTCCGCAACCTTACCCTTGTACCGCGGATCAAGGAGAGTGGCCAGCCAGTAATGGTCCCTCTCCTTGATCCGAAGAACACGAGGATCCTTCCGCAGGCTTTGCAGGATCAGGGAGGCCATGCAGCGTAGGTTAGCTGAGGCATTCGGTCCGGAGTCTTCTGGGTCACTGAGGATGACATGATCGCCAGCCACCTCCTCCCAGCCACGTACAAGTCCACTGGTTTGTTGGGACTGTACATCATCCCTAAAAGACTGCTGCTGCTGATGCTGAGTGCCAGGCTCCACCTCCATGCTCACACAATCCTCCTCCTCCTCCTCCTCCTCCTCCTCATCCTCTTCCTGTGTGATGGGTGGGACAGGAGGAACACTGTCCGGATAAAGGGGGCCTTGAGAGGCAAGGAAGTCCTCCTCTTCCTGCCTCTGTTCTGCCTCAAGTGCCCTGTCCATTATCCCACGCAGCGTATGCTCCAACAGGTGGACAAGAGGGACAGTGTCACTGATGCATGCACTGTCACTGCTCACCATCCTCGTGGCCTCCTCAAATGGTGAGAGGACAGTGCATGCATCCCTGATCATGCTCCACTGACGTGGGGAAAAAAAACCAAGCTCCCCTGACCCTGTCCTGGTGCCATAGTCGCAAAGGTACTCATTGATGGCCCTCTGCTGCGTGTGCAGTCGCTGCAGCATGGCCAACGTTGAGTTCCACCTGGTGGGCATGTCACATATTAGGCGGTTCTTGGGCAGGTTCAGCTCCTTTTGCAGCTCAGTCAGCCGAGCACTGGCATTATAAGATCGGCGGAAATGCACACAGACTTTCCTGGCCTGCCTCAGGACATCCTGTAAGCCTGGGAACCTGCCCAAGAACCGCTGCACCACCAGGTTGAGGACGTGAGCCATGCAGGGCACATGGGTGAGCTGCCCCTGTCGCAGGGCGGAGAGGAGGTTGGTGCCATTGTCAGAAACGACCATTCCTGGCTTAAGCTGACGTGGCGTCAACCACCTCTCGGCCTGCCCCTGCAAAGCTGCCAGAACCTCTGGCCCAGTGTGGCTCCTGTCCCCCAAACACACCAGCGCAAGCACGGCATGGCATCTTTTTGCCTGCGTACTTGCGTAGCCCCTTGTACGCCTACGGAGCACCGCTGGTTCCAAGGACAGAGCACTGGAGGAAGAAGAAGAGGAGGGGGTGGAGGAGAGAGGTGTGTCACAACCAGTAGCAGTAGTAGCGTTTTGGAGGCGTGGTGGCGGAACAACCTCCAACACTACTGCACCTTGTCCTGCATCCCTCCCAGCTGCCAATAGAGTGACCCAATGGGCCGTGAAAGAAAGGTACCGTCCCTGTCCATGCCTGCTGGACCATGAGTCAGCGGTAATATGCACCTTACCGCTGACCGCCCTGTCCAGCGAGTCCTAGCAATTTAGCCAGGCTAGCATTCAACCGCTGGGCATGTGGATGGCTGGGAGTGTACTTCTTTCTACGGTCCAGCAGCTGGGGCAGGGAAATTTGCCTGCTGCAATCGGACGTCGGTGTACTGCAAGTACTTGGTTGTGACACACCTAATTCTACACCTTCAGTCCTCTCAGAGCAGCTTTCAGAGAGGACTGAAGGTGTAGTGGGGATGGAGATCCCAGCTGAGGAGGAGCAAGGAGAGGTCCGCTTAGTTCTTTGGTGTGGGTCTTTTATGTGTGCCTGCCAACGAGCTGCATGGCAGGTCGCCATATGTCTGGTCATGCTTGTGGTGCCCAAGCGGCTGATGTTTTGGCCACGCGAGATACGCTTGAGACAAATATTGCAAATAGCAGTGGTGCGATCTGCTGCACTCGTCTCAAAAAAGGCCCACACCAAAGAACTTTTCTGATAACGTGCAGAGGCAGCGCCCTGCACAGGCGGAGCTCTGCGGTGTTGTACAGTTGCTGTGCTGGCCTCTACCTGGCCTCCAGGGGGCATCCTGCCTCGTTGGACATGTGACGCCGCATCCTCCTCCTCCTCGTCCTCCTCCTCATCCTCTCTCCCTTCAGGCACCCACGTGGAGTCAGTGACCTCATCATCCCCTCCCTCTTCACCACTAGAGCAAACCTGGCAGTAAGCTGCAGCTGGTGGAACAGTACTGCCAGATTCCTCAAGCTGGGTATCATCATCCGAGCCTTCGAATCGTTGGGCATCCTCCTGGAGCATGTACCCAACACTGTGCTCAAAGAGTTCGGGGGACTCCTCAGGAGGACATGGTGGGTCTAGGGAAGGGGTGGCTGATGATGCTCTGCCAGTACCCTGAGCCTGGGTGAGAGAGGATGAGGAGGATGAGGAGGGCTTGGTCATCCATTCTACCAAGCCTTCAGCATGATGCGGCTCCACATGTCCAGCTGCCGAAAACAAAGACGCGCGTGTCCCATGGCCACGTGCTGATGACGATGCACGACCACGTCCACGTCCACGGCCACGTCCACTAGAAACAGAGCCTGCCTGCCCTGTGTTCTTGGCTCTGCACGCTCTGCCTCCCCTTGGCGGTCTTCCAGCCATTGTAGTCGGTAGTCCTGTGGGTGCTGCTGAGAAGAATATATAGGAGCTCTGTGTGATGCCACTAACACACTAGAAGTCCTATGGGTGCTTCTGCAAAGAAATAGAGGAGCTCTGTGTGATGCCACTAACACACTAGAAGTCCTGTGGGTGCTTCTGCAAAGAAAATAGAGGAGCTCTGTGTGATGCCACTAACACACTAGAAGTCCTGTGGGTGCTGCTGCTGAGAAGAAAATATAGGAGCTCTGTGTGATGCCACTAACACACTAGAAGTCCTATGGGTGCTTCTGCAAAGAAAATAGAGGAGCTCTGTGTGATGCCACTAACACACTAGAAGTCCTGTGGGTGCTTCTGCAAAGAAAATAGAGGAGCTCTGTGTGATGCCACTAACACACTAGAAGTCCTGTGGGTGCTGCTGAGAAGAAAATATAGGAGCTCTGTGTGATGCCACTAACACACTAGAAGTCCTATGGGTGCTTCTGCAAAGAAAATAGAGGAGCTCTGTGTGATGCCACTAACACACTAGAAGTCCTATGGGTGCTTCTGCAAAGAAAATAGAGGAGCTCTGTGTGATGCCACTAACACACTAGAAGTCCTATGGGTGCTTCTGCAAAGAAAATAGAGGAGCTCTGTGTGATGCCACTAACACACTAGAAGTCCTGTGGGTGCTGCTGAGAAGAAAATAGAGGAGCTCTGTGTGATGCCACTAACACACTAGAAGTCCTATGGGTGCTTCTGCAAAGAAAATAGAGGAGCTCTGTGTGATGCCACTAACACACTAGAAGTCCTGTGGGTGCTTCTGCAAAGAAAATAGAGGAGCTCTGTGTGATGCCACTAACACACTAGAAGTCCTGTGGGTGCTGCTGAGAAGAAAATAGAGGAGCTCTGTGTGATGCCACTAACACACTAGAAGTCCTATGGGTGCTTCTGCAAAGAAAATAGAGGAGCTCTGTGTGATGCCACTAACACACTAGAAGTCCTGTGGGTGCTGCTGAGAAGAAAATATAGGAGCTCTGTGTGATGCCACTAACACACTAGAAGTCCTATGGGTGCTTCTGCAAAGAAAATAGAGGAGCTCTGTGTGATGCCACTAACACACTAGAAGTCCTGTGGGTGCTTCTGCAAAGAAAATAGAGGAGCTCTGTGTGATGCCACTAACACACTAGAAGTCCTGTGGGTGCTGCTGAGAAGAAAATAGAGGAGCTCTGTGTGATGCCACTAACACACTAGAAGTCCTATGGGTGCTTCTGCAAAGAAAATAGAGGAGCTCTGTGTGATGCCACTAACACACTAGAAGTCCTGTGGGTGCTGCTGAGAAGAAAATAGAGGAGCTCTGTGTGATGCCACTAACACACTAGAAGTCCTATGGGTGCTTCTGCAAAGAAAATAGAGGAGCTCTGTGTGATGCCACTAACACACTAGAAGTCCTGTGGGTGCTGCTGAGAAGAAAATATAGGAGCTCTGTGTGATGCCACTAACACACTAGAAGTCCTATAGGTGCTTCTGGGAAGAAAATAGAGGAACAAAAATATAGGATCTCTGTGTGATGGGACTAACACACTTCAAGTCCTATGGGTGCTTCTGGGAAGAAAATATAGGTCTGTGTGATGGGACTAACACACTTCAAGTCCTATAGGTGCTTCTGGGAACAAAATATAGGATCTCTGTGTGATGGGACTAACACACTTCAAGTCCTATGGGTGCTTCTGGGAAGAAAATATAGGTCTGTGTGTGATGGGACTAACACACTTCAAGTCCTATAGGTGCTTCTGGGAACAAAATATAGGATCTCTGTGTGATGGGACTAACACACTTCAAGTCCTATAGGTGCTTCTGGGAACAAAATATATGATCTCTGTGTGATGGGACTAACACACTTCAAGTCCTATAGGTGCTTCTGGGAACAAAATATATGATCTCTGTGTGATGGGACTAACACACTTCAAGTCCTATAGGTGCTTCTGGGAAGAAAATATAGGTCTGTCTGATGGGACTAACACACTTCAAGTCCTATAGGTGCTTCTGGGAACAAAATATATGATCTCTGTGTGATGGGACTAACACACTTCAAGTCATATAGGTGCTTCTGGGAACAAAATATATGATCTCTGTGTGATGGGACTAACACACTTCAAGTCCTATAGGTGCTTCTGGGAACAAAATATATGATCTCTGTGTGATGGGACTAACACACTTCAAGTCCTATAGGTGCTTCTGGGAACAAAATATATGATCTCTGTGTGATGGGACTAACACACTTCAAGTCCTATAGGTGCTTCTGGGAACAAAATATATGATCTCTGTGTGATGGGACTAACACACTTCAAGTCCTATAGGTGCTTCTGGGAACAAAATATATGATCTCTGTGTGATGGGACTAACACACTTCAAGTCCTATAGGTGCCTCTGGGAAGAAAATATAGGTCTGTGTGATGGGACTAACACACTTCAAGCCCTATAGGTGCTTCTGGGAACAAAATATATGATCTCTGTATGATGGGACTAACACACTTCAAGTCCTATAGGTGCTTCTGGGAACAAAATATATGATCTCTGTGTGATGGGACTAACACACTTCAAGTCCTATAGGTGCTTCTGGGAACAAAATATATGATCTCTGTGTGATGGGACTAACACACTTCAAGTCCTATAGGTGCTTCTGGGAACAAAATATATGATCTCTGTGTGATGGGACTAACACACTTCAAGTCCTATAGGTGCTTCTGGGAACAAAATATATGATCTCTGTGTGATGGGACTAACACACTTCAAGTCCTATAGGTGCTTCTGGGAACAAAATATATGATCTCTGTGTGATGGGACTAACACACTTCAAGTCCTATAGGTGCTTCTGGGAACAAAATATATGATCTCTGTGTGATGGGACTAACACACTTCAAGTCCTATAGGTGCCTCTGGGAAGAAAAATATAGGTCTGTGTGATGGGACTAACACACTTCAAGTCCTATAGGTGCTTCTGGGAACAAAATATATGATCTCTGTGTGATGGGACTAACACACTACAAGTCCTATAGGTGCTTCTGGGAACAAAATATAGGAGCTCTGCCTGCCTGCCACGAACACACTACAAGTCCTATAGGTGCTTCTGGGAACAAAATATAGGAGCTCTGCCTGCCTGCCAGGAACACACTACAAGTCCTATAGGTGCTTCTGGGAACAAAATATAGGAGCTCTGCCTGCCTGCCACGAACACACTACAAGCCCCTCTTTCTAAATCAATCTCTGTAAATGAATCTATCTAACTCAATCTCTCTAAGTAAATCTCTCTAACTAACTAAATCCAGCAGAGTGTCACAGATCTATCCTGCTCTATCTGCGCCGGAACAGCATGTGACCGGCGCAGACGGCGTGGCGGCCTTTTATAGGGGGGGGCGTGTACTAAAGCCCCTGAGCTGTATTGGCTACAGGCGTCCTGCCTGTAGCCAATTATGGCTCTTCGAGTTTCCGGGGCTGTGATTGGCCAAGCATGCGGGGTCACAGTGCATGCTTGGCCAATCATCAGCCAGCAATGCACTGCGCCGGCCGCGCCGGCCGCAATGCATTGCGGGGGCCGCTCGCATCACACGAACGTGATGCGAGCGGCCAAAATAGTTCTGGGCTCGCCGAGCGAGCAAACGCCCGGTGCTCGATGCGAACGTGGGTTCGCATCGAGCACCGGGCCCATCCCTAATAGTCTACAATCCATAGTCCGCAGTTCATAGTCCACAGACCATAGTCCACGAAAATTGGGTCTTACTGTGTTTTTTTCCCCCTCCCTATTACATCCTCCAAGAGGTCCTGAACCTCTCCTTTTCCTACTCACTTGTGTTTGGGTGGAGCGAGCAGTGCACATTAGTTGCGGTTATGTGCACTGCTTAAACCCCATAGTTCACAGGACTTAGTCCATTACTCAGAGTCCACAGTCTACAGTCTATAATCTACAGTCCACAGTCCATAGTCCCCAGTGCCTAGTCGACAGTCTACTAGCCATAGTCCACAGTCCCTAGTCCATAGTCTACTGTACACAGTCCATAGTCCAAAATTCACAGTCCACAATTCATAGTCTACAGTCCATAGTCTATAGTCCATAGCACACAGTCTGTAGTCCCGTAGTCCACAGTCCTCTATCCATAATCCACAGTCCCTAGTTCACAGTCCATAGTCAATAATCTGTAGTTCATTCTACCATAGTTCATAGTCCACACTTGCCAGTCTGTTGTCCATAGTCCACATCTACTATCCATAGTCCACAATCAGTCCCTAATCCACAGCCTAATATCCATAGTCCACAGCCCATAGTCTACAGTTCATAGTCTATGGTCCACAGCTCAAAGTCCACAGTATATAGTTCACAGTCCCTAGTCTACTGTTCATAGTCCACAGTTTATAGTCTACAGTCCAAATTTCACAGTCTATATTCTACAGTCCATAGTCTACATTCAATAGTACATAGTCCATGGGCCACAGACCATAGTTCACAGTCTTTAGTAACAGTCCATAGTTCACAACCCCTAGTCTACTGTTCACAGTCTCTAGTCCACAGTCTACAGTTTATAGTCTATAGTTCAAAGTCCACAGTTCACAATCATTAGTCTACAGTCCATGGTCCACAGTCCATAGTCTACATTTCATAAACCACAGTTTATAGTCTAAAGTCCATACAGTAGCTCAGAGTTCATAGTTCATAATCCACAGTTTATAGTCTATAGTCGACAGTCTACAGTCTATAGTCTACATTCCATAGTCTAAGTCCACAGTCCACAGCATATAGTCTACTGTACAATTCCATAGTTTAAGCCCACAGTCCACAGTCTACAGTCTTTAATCCATGGTCCACAGTCCCTAGTCCAAGTGAGCAAGAGATGGTGGCTACATTCCTACGTACAGTGGGGCCATGGGAAGTCACCCTCTAACAAGAAGGCAGATCACAGCAGCAGCACAAAAAAAAAAAAGGGAGATTTGGAGGAGGCTGAGAGCAATAGCAGGGGCTTTTCTGAGTTAAGAATACAGATTGGAATAGTTTTTTTTAAACCAGTATTTAGGTCCATTTGATGGCATGTACCGGACATGGGCCTACAAGTGCCTTCTGGGAAATACGGCCCCGTGCTCCGGCTGGATTTCTATGTCCTGTGCTGCTCATTATGATAATAATTCATTATCATAAATAAAGCAGAGAGAGTAAAGCAGATTGTAGAAATCTCTCAGATGAGGAAAGCCCCCGGGGAACCTTCCTCTGTATATATAAAGCCCGAAGTGCAGCCAGTGTGCCGACACAGGAATGGACACACAGAGCGCACTGACGCCACAACTCTGGATGAGCACTCCGGATCCTCTGAGACTGATATAAGACCTGTCTGTGATTCTCCATTGTACACTCACACCGGGTGCAGAATATTATCGAGGTCAGTGAGCGCTCCTCCAACCACGGAGGGCAAGAATACAAAATGATACAAACTTTATTTATTGAGGTATTGCACAGCATTGTAGAGCAGATACTGGCAGATCTCTATGTACAGTATTGTTTGATTCCTGAGATCACTGCAGAGTAGTCAGCGTCATCATATCTGAAATAATCACCAACACATCTGTAGAATCCTCTTTATTCAATAGAGGAGAGCCTGGAGTGCTTCTCCTATCACATACAGTGGGGAGAACAAGTATTTGATACACTGACGATTTTGCAGGTTTTCCTACTTACAAATGTAGCGCTATGTACAAATTTCTTTTTTTTTCTCTCAGAACAGTAAAGGGGTTCTGAGGGTTAATTGTGCAGGTTTAACTTTGGCATCAGTTTGGCTGGGCTGTGTTGGGGTTCTGCCTGGTCATGGGTACAGTGAGGTACACATGACAGGCCCACAACCAGGCCTGGTTGGACATTTTGGGTATCAACATTCCCCGGAGCCAATCAGTGGGTGCGTCTGGCCCCGCTGGGGAGTCTGGGGAAGGGTACTTAAGGTGCTGAAGTCACGTGTTCGGGGTTCGGCCATAGCTGCCTGTTCCTATATCTGGACCGGGGTAGCCCCGCAAGGGGTCCTGGGCCCGGGAGCGTTTGCCGTCCCGCAACATGGTCAGTTTGACTAACCCCATAGACACGCTTGGTCTGGGGCAAAGGATCCATCTGTTCCCGAGTCTCGGAACCGGCTGTCCGAGGCGCAGTAACTGAGGGAGGATTCAAGGCGTCCGGGTGCGCTCTCAACTTGGAGGGGCACCGCAGCTCGTGTAAGCGACCGGGGGAGGACTCTTCGGAGGAGGGCCAACAAGCTGGCATCCCAAGAAGTGCCTGGTTGCTGGGTGGTCAAGGACACTAAAGAATCCACACTTTCGCAGTACTGCCAAGGAGACGGAGAACGTTCCAGGTAGTGAGGAAAGGTTTCTATTCTAGGTTGAAACTTTATTCAAGGTCAGAGACTTTACAAGTTCCGGATAAAAGTGTTGAATGCCATAATCTCTGGCTAGAGATTTGTTTAGCTTTGGAGCGCCCAGCTGCGAGTGGCTACTCTCTGGGTTTGTGTTAGAGACTTTCTAATTGTCAGCAGTTCAAAGTGCCTGAGTTTCTTCACCCTTGCCCTCTGTGCCCATACGAGACTGTGTTTGTTGGATGTTACCACCCCTGCAAATAAAAACCTTTCTAAAAGGACTTTTATGGTGTCAGCGTTGAAGTTGTTACTAACCCTGGGAACCCCTAGACCTGGAAGAACAAGCCAAGCGGAGGTAACCAGTAAGCCCAAAAGTCAAGGCCGCCCCATGGAGGGTTATGGCCGCTACATAAAGCATGTAGAGGTCTGTAATTTTTATCATAGGTACTCTTCAACTGTGAGAGACGGAATCTAATAATCCAGAAAATAACATTGTATGATTTTTAAGTAATTAATTTGCATTTTATTGCATGATATAAGTATAAGTATTTGATACATCAGAAAAGCAGAACTTAATATTTGGTACAGAAGCCTTTGTTTGCAATAACAGAGATCATACATTTCCTGTAGTTCTTGACCAGGTTTGCACACACTGCAGCAGAGATTTTGGCTCACTCCTCCATACAGACCTTCTCCAGATCCTTCAGGTTTCGGGCATGTCGCTGGGCAATACGGACTTTCAGCTCCCTCCAAAGATTTTCTATTGGGTTCAGGTCTGGAGACTGGCTAGGCCACTCCCGGACCTTGAGATGCTTCTTACGGAGCCACTCCTTAGTTGCCCTGGCTGTGTGTGTTTTTCGGGTCGTTGTCATGCTGGAAGACCCAGGCACGACCCATCTTCAATGCTCTTACTGAGGGAAGGAGGTTGTTGGCCAAGATCTCGCGATACATGGCCCCATCCTCCCCTTAATACGGTGCAGTCGTCCTGTTCCCTTTGCAGAAAAGCAGCCCCAAAGAATGATGTTTCCACCTCCATGCTTCACGGTTGGGATGGTGTTCTTGGGGTTGTACTCATCCTTCTTTTTCCTCCAAACACGGCGAGTGGAGTTTAGACTCACCAGACCACATGACCTTCTCCCATTCCTCCTCTGGATCATCCAGATGGTCATTGGCAAATTTCAGACTGGCCTTGGCTTGGGCAGGGGGACCTTGCGTGCACTGCAGGAATTGAATCCATGACGGCGTAGTGTGTTACTAATAGTTTTCTTTGAGACTGTGGTCCCAGCTTCAGGTCATTGACCAGGTCCTGCCATGTAGTTCTGGACTGATCCCTCACCTTCCTCATGATCATTGATGCTCCACAAGGTGAGATCTTGCATGGAGCCGCAAACTGTGGGCGATGGACCGTCATCTTGAACTTCTTCCATTTTCTAACAATTGTGCCAACAGTTGTTGCCTTCTCACCAAGCTACTTGCCTATTGTTCTGTTGCCCATCCCAGCCTTGTGCACGTCTACAATTTTATCCCTGATGTCCTTACACAGCTCTCTGGTCCTGGCCATGGTGGAGAGGTTGGAGTCTGTTTGATTGAGTGTGTGGACAAGTGTCTTATATACAGGTAACGAGTTCAAACAGGGGCAGTTAAAACAGGTAATGAGCGGAGAACGGGAGGACTTCTTAAAACCACTTTCAGACCGGACCAATTTGCAGCCAAAGGACCAGGCCCCTTTTTGCGATTCGGCACTGCGTCGCTTTAACTGACAATTGCGCGATCGTGCGACGTGGCTCCCAAACAAAATTGACGTCCTTTTTTTCCCACAAATAGAGCTTTCTTTTGGTGGTATTTGATCGCCCCTGCGGTTTTTATTTTTTGCGCTATAAACAAAAATAGAGCGACAATTTTGAAAAAAAACGCATTCTTTTTTATTTTTTGCTATAATAAATATCCCCCAAAAATATATAAAAAAACATTTTTTTTCCTCAATTTAGGCCGATACGTATTCTTCTACATATTTTTGGTAAATAAGCGATTATTGATTGGTTTGCGCAGAAGTTATAGCGTTTACAAGATAGGGGATCGTGTTATAGCATTTTTATTAATAATTTTTTTTTATTAGTAATGGCGGTGATCAACAATTTTTATTGTGACTGCGACATTATGGCGGACACATCGGACATTTTTGACACATTTTTGGGACCATTGTCATTTATACAGCAATCAGTGCTATTTAAATGCATTGATTCCTGTATAAATGACACTGGCAGTGAAGGGGTTAACCACTAGGTGGCAGTGTAGGGTTAAGTATGCCTAGAGGTGTGTTTCTTACTGTGGGGGGGCGTGGCTGTCAGCTAGGGAGCAGAGATCGGCGTCACTAGTTGCTAGGCAGAACGGGGAGATGCTGTTTATTTCCGCATCTCCCCGTTCAGCTTTCCCATGAGACGGTCCGCGGGACCCGTGACCGGCCTCACGGGGGTCCTGACCGGCGCGCGCCTGAAGGCACGGCGGCATCTTAAAGGGGACGTATATATACGCCCTTATGCCTGTCCGTGCCATACTGTCGACGTATATCGTCGTGCGCCGGTCGGGAAGCGGTTAAAGAAAAAATCCGGGAGCCGGAATTCTTACTGGTTGGTAGGTGATCAAATACTTATGTCATGCAATAAAATGCTAATTAATGACTAAAAAATTATACAATGTGATTTTCTGGATTTTTGTTTTAGATTCCGTCTGTCACAGTTGAAGGGCACCTATGATAAAAAAATTACAGACATCTACATGCTTTGTAAGTAGGAAAACCTGCAAAATCGGCCGTGTATCCAATACTTGTTCTCCCCACTGTAGATAGATCAGACTGGATAGCAACACACGTGGCAGAAGTATGTGACCCGACCGATTCATGAAATGTGAGCTGTGTGTTCTGTTGTGGGTGATAAGTGGTCACATTGCCAGGAGCCCGTCTCTGCTTCTCATGTTTCTAGGTGTAGCGGCCATAACCCTCGATGGGGCGGCCTTGACTTTTGGGCATACCGGTTACCTCCGCTTGGCTTGTTCTTCCGTGTCTAGGGGTTCCCAGGGTTAGTACCCAACGACTTTGGATGCTGACACCATAAAAGTCCTTTAGAAAGGTTTTTATTTGCAGGGGTGGTAACATCCAACAAACACAGTCTCGTGTGGGAACAGAGGGCAAGGGTGAAGAAACTCAGGCACTTTGAACTGCTGACCCTTAGAAGGTCTCTAATGCCCTGGGCTGAGGCCTAGAGAGGTTCTGCTGGATTGAGTTCTGCTGCAAAGTCCCAATAGCCTGCTTTGTTGCCCAACATGTGCTGAACTGGTCCTGAAGCTGTCCCGCCTGGTCTGGAGGAAGCTGTGCCAAGGTGAGAAGACCCAGGGGATGCCCCGTGCTGGAGAGAGCCAGGAAGAAGGCTGATCTGTCAGAAGGACTTGGTGACTCACTTTGGTAAGATATTTACAGTGTTGCCGGGTTAGCTTACAGTATCTGAAAATGTTAAGCTGGACATTGACCTGAAAGGGGTTGTAAAGGTTGTTTTTTTATTTTCTAAATAGGTTCCTTTAACCGCTTTCCGACCGCCATGGCTAGGCAAAACCACGTACCGGTACGTGGTCCTTTAAGAGCCCAGCCGGCGGCGTGCTCGCGACCCGGTCGGGAGCTCCGTGACCACGGCCGCAGGACCAGCGGACCCGATCGCCGCTGGTGTCCCGCGATCGGGTCACAGAGCTGAAGACCGGGGAGAGGTCAGTGTAAACAAACCTCTCCCTGCGCTTCCTACACTGCCTGTCACTGATCGGCTGTTCCCTGTCATCGGGAAAGCCGATCAGTGACGTCAGACATCAGCCCCGCCACCTAATGTAAACAAAAACACACACGTCACAGCCCATAACCCCTCCCCTCCCCCTAGTGGTTAACTCTTTCACTGCCAGTGTCATTTATACAGGAATCAGTGCATTTAAATAGCATTGATTGCTGTATAAATGACCCCAAAAATCTGTCAAAAATGTCCGATGTGTCCGCCATAATGTCGCAGTCACAATAAAAATCGCTGATCGCCGCCATTACTAGTAAAAAAAAAAATATTAATAAAAATGCTATAAAACTATCCCCTATTTTGTTAACGCTAAAAGTTTTGCGCAAACCAATCAATAATCGCTTATTGCGATTTTTTTTTTTACCAAAAATATGTAGAAGAATACGTATCGGCCCAAACTGAGGAAAAAAATTTTTTTTTATATATGTTTGGGGGATATTTATTATAGCAAAAAGTTAAAAAAAAAGCATTTTTTTCAAAATTGTCGCTCTATTTTTGTTTATAGCGCAAAAAATAAAAACCGCAGGGGCGATCAAATACCACCAAAAGAAAGCTCTATTTGTGGGAAAAAAAGGACGTCAATTTTGTTTGGGAGCCACGTCGCACGACTGCGCAATTGTCAGTTAAAACGCAGTGCCGAATCGCAAAAAGGGGCCTGGTCCTTTGGCTGCAAATTGGTCCGGGGCTTAAAGTGGTTAAGCTGGACATTGACCTGAATGGGGTTGTAAAGGTTTGTTTTTTTTATTTTCTAAATAGGTTCCTTTAAGCTAGTGCATTGTTGGTTTACTTACCTTTTCTTTCGATTTCCCTTCTAAATGTTTTGTTTCTTTGTCTGAATTTCTCACTTCCTGTTTCTCCTCAGTAAACTTCACACCATCATCCGAGCGGTGTTTAGTCAGCCAGAACAGAAATCGAAGGAAAAGGTAAGTGAACCAACAATGCACTAGCTTAAAGGAACCTATCTAGGAAATTAAAAACAAACCTTTACAACCCCTTGAATTATCGGTAATGCCGCGTACACGCGGTCGGAATTTCCGATGGAAACAGTCCAATGGGAGCTTTTCATTGGATTTTCCGACCGTGTGTATGCCCATCGGTCTTTTTCTGTCGGAATTTTCGACGGACTTTGGATTGAGAACCTGTTCTTAATTTTTCCGACGGAAAGCCTTTCTATCAGATTTTCCGATCGTGTGTATGCAATTCCGACACGCAAAATTCAGACGCATGCTCGGAAACAATTCGACGCATGCTCGGAAGCATTAAACTTCCCTTTTATAGTGCAGTGGAACGTTTTTTTAAGGCGTGGTGTTATTGACCGTCGGAATTTGGTGTTACCGTGTGTAGGCAAGACAGTTTGATCGAAATTCCGTCGGAATTCCGACGGGAAAACCATCAGAGCTTTTTCCGACGAGAATTCCGACCGCGTGTACGCGTCATAAGTGATCTGCTATGGTAATTGGGACCCCTAACCCTGTCCTCCTTAACCAATCTGTAATACAATTTTAAAAGACAAAAGTGACTGGTGCCCAATATCCTTTCTCGCGCCCCTTATTTTATGCTATCCCATCCCTGGCCTTTGGGGGTGCTATCTTGTCTTTGTGGTGTCAGAGCAGTGCTATATATTTATATATTATGACATTGGAGGATGTCTCATCAGATTCAGATATACGGGAGCCCCATACATCTCTATGGAGCGTCGGATGTCAGCGGTGACATGTCCGCTCACATTCGATCCGCCCTGATCCGCTCTGCAAAATCCAGACGAATGGATGTCCTATTTTCCATCCTTCTGGTGGATCGGATCGGATGAAAACGGACAGGCGGTCAGTAATCATCTAAACCCCCCATAAGGGAGAGCGCACTCTCTGACAGGTCCGTCCCTGCACAGAGTGCAGAGACGGACTTGTCATCCACCGGCTCAGTGGGGATCAACAGAGCGATCCCCTGCTGAGCAAGCGGATGCTAAATACGGACAGCCCCATGTGAAAGGGGCCTAGGTTAATAAAAAATGTATGCCCATGTTTACTTTTGTAAATATCATAAATAATATCGTAAATAATATGTTATACATATCAATTACATAAAAAATGTGTGTTCATTAAAGGAAAAGTAGGCTCTTTTGGCCCTACTTTTCAATTAATGAACACCAGGCCTGTACTGGCCATCGGGACTACCGGGAGATTCCCAGTGGGCCGATGGCTCAGTGGGCCGTTTGGCAGACAGTGTGACACTACCGAGATCTGTGTCGTGGATGTCACAATTACACTCCGCTCCTACACCCGGCCGGCACACAAGCACCGCCCATCATCGTAATGCTGCCACGACTTCACTCCCCCCAAGGTTACCGGCAGCCTCGTCCCGGCGGCGTGACTTCACTCGCAGCCCGGGAAAAAACCACCGTCTGGCCTGCCCAACTGCTTCCCCAGGTTTGTGCTGCTGCCACTATTGGGTATAGTTCGAATAGGGAGGAGGACTGGCTGAAACCGGGGATTGCCAAGATTTCTGGCGGCCATGGACCGGCAAACCAGTGGGGGCCAAAAATAGCTGCGAAGCCCGTGGAGGCAGCGGCGTCAGTGACAATCCGGGGAGAAGAGGGAGATGCTGCCGGAATGAACATGGAAATGCCATTCCAGTCAGCCAGGAAGTGGTCCCACATGGAAAGGTCGGCTATGGCTGCCTGATCAAGTCTGAAGATCTGGTCTGGGTCTTGACATCCTGTGAGGAAAACTAGGAGGCGGGAGACAAAGGATCGTCCCTGAGGGATGACTCTTACTGCGAAATTTAACATCCCGAGTAAGGACTGAAGTTGCCTCCTGGAGCACCCCTGGGTGGCCGTGAAGGAATGAATGACTTCCCTGATGCGAGTCAACTTGTCTGGTGGTAGGCTGGCCTGCATGGCCTGAGTGTCTAGTATGACGCCTAGGAAGGTGATGCGATGTGCTGGGCCTTCTATCTTCTTCTCCGCTATGGGGACATTGAGGTTGGAGAAGACCTCCCTTAGACTCATGAGGTCTACCGGGGGACGGTTGGGGTCTTCGATGAGCAGAAAGTCATCCAATTAATGGATCACTTTCTGACAGGATGCGTGGTGCGAGAGAATCCAGGACAGGGACTGTGCGAACGTGTCAAAGAGCCATGGGCTGCTTTTGGATCCAAAGGTCAGTTTCGTGGCGAAGTAGTACTGACCTTTCCACCTGACTCCGTGCCAGCGCCACAGACACGGCTGGATTGGTAGCAGCTTGAAGGCGTCTGCGACGTCTGCTTTGGAGAGCCAGGCGCCCTCGCCTGTGTCTAGGATGGCCTGGATAGCAAGGTCGACAGAAGAGTATTTGAGAGAAAATTCTTGTGAGGGTATAAGGGAATTTAAGCTAGGTGTGTGAGAAGAATAAGGCGCGGACAAATCATAAATTAAACGGAGTTTATTTGAAAACTTCCCTTTTACGAGCCCGATAGGGCTAACTCTCCAAACGGAAAACGGTGGGTGAGAGAAGGGGCCGATCATGTACCCTCGGTCAAGTTCGTTTTGTAGTAGGGTACTGATGGCTTCCTCGTCGGTGGCTGCTGACAGCAGGTTTTTGCACTCGTGGGTGGTGTCGGGGAGTGTGATAAGCCCCGTGTGAAAGCCTGTGGTGAAGCCTTGTACCAGAAAGGCTGCTAGTGAGGGTGATGGGTGTGAGGTGAGGTAGGATTGCAGCCATCCGATATCAATACGGCTTAGTCAGGCTGAGCTGAGCTTATTGATCCCGCAGGTGATCCTGGGGTGGGCTTTGCGGCAAATGAGGCAGACGTGGAGGAGTCTGCAACGTGAGAAGTTGCAGATCCCCAAATTGAAATTATTGCATATCTGCGCCCCTCCTAAAGTTCGGACGGGCCGTCCGAGTCTGTCCTCCTGGGGGTGTGGTGGGGTTGCGTCTGAATACTGGGATGTGTGCGGGGCAGAGGGGAAGTTGGGGAGGCGTCTACCATCGGGTTCTGAACACCAATTGGCGGTGTGGGTGGAGGATTGGCAGTTAGTGCAAAGTGGGGAGCGGAGGCCAGCGAAATGGCGACAGAAGAGTTCGGTGTCGATGGCGCTCCAGTCCGTGGTTGCCTGAAACTGACTGAGCTTGGCTGCTGCCTTTGCTGAAAAGGAGCGATGGTAGTCGTAGAAGGCGCTGCCTCCGTACTTGTACCCTAAATCTGTGACAGCATGAAGGTAGAGGTCTAGTTCTTCCCTCCTGTCTGGTTTGATGGAACAGATGACATCCCGAAACATGCCGAAAGCAAGTACGAACTCCGTAACCGTGAGCTTTCGTGTAAGCCTGTGGTCTTTTGCCTTCAAGATAACGGAAACGTCGCCCCAAGCGTAGGCCTTGTTCTCTGTCACATCGTGTACCGAGATCAGAAGGGATGCCAGGTTGATGTCGCGGCCATCTAGTATTTCCTTCCTGATGTTTGCCGGGATGAGATGTGCGGGGAAAACAGAAAAACCGGCGTGAGGCGTAGCTGTGACGCATGATGCGGGGGTGGCGGGGGCGGCAGCTGGTGGAGTGGGGGTTCCTTGCTGGAGCTCCAAGGTCCCCACTCTGGCCTGGACATCAGAGATGGTAGTAGATAGAGAGGAGACCAGCGTGTGAAGCTGGGACACTGCCGAGGCAATTGTCTGTAGTGATGCCTGAGTGTCTGGTGGGGTTGGTGGGGATGGGCTGGGGAACAGTAGTCTGTACAGTTCGGCTTTCCTGGCCGTGATGGGGTAGGGGATATTCCTGCGCCTCAGCTCAGCTGAGAGTCTGGGGATGGTCCAAGCTCTGAAGGCTTGAGAGGAGTTGTCTGCCGGACCCGCTTCGGGTGGTGATGGGGCGGGGGTGAAATCGTCGCTGCTGGCCAGAGACATGGCGTCTGCTAGAATAAAAGAGGGGGGGGGGGGGAAGGGAGGGGGGGGGGCATGTTTGTCTCGGGTTTCTCTTTTTTTTTTTTTTTTTTTTTTATGTTTTGAAGGGCAGGAGAGCATATATATATGTATGTGGTTGTGGCAAAAAAGGGGGGGGGGGGGAGGGGGGGGGGCAGGGTGGGATACCTGTGTGACAGGTCTGGGAACAAATGGGTTGCGCGCGTGCGCTGAGTGGGATGTTCCATGGGCCTATATGTAAAACTCGGGGGGGGGGGGTGCGTGACACCCGAGGTGAGCCAGGAGGTGACTGGCCGGATGGTTGATGCTCGGGTGTCCGTCTGTGCTCGGCACGGACTGGTTAACCAGAGCCCCCCCAGGGCGGTACTGGGGGGAGTGGCTACTGGTTGATTTGCTAAGTAGGAAATGTTTCGATCTGTAGCATTTGACGTAGGTTCGGTCAGCTAATACTTGCACTGCCAGCAAGTCATGAGACTAGGTGACCTTGTCTGCGTAGTGAAGGCTTGTGCTTCGAAAAATAGAGTGATATGCGTAGAAGTATGTGACAGTTACTAACGCCTGGAGATTTTATCAAAACTATGGTGTTCTGCTTGGATGGGGAGGGGAGATGTGTGAACGAAGCAAGATACCGTTCGACGGTATGGTAACAATTGGGGGTGCGTGTGAGCGCTGGGTGAGTTTGTTTCTTTGGCCTGTGGAACTCAGAGAATGCGTGACAACCGAGGTAAGCCAGGAGGTGACTGACCAGGTAACCGGTGCTCGGGTGTCCGTCTGTGCTCGGCACGGACTAGTTCAACCAGAGCCCACCAGGGCGGTACTGGGGGGAGTGGCTGCTGGTTGGTTGCTAAGTAGGGATGTTTCGATCTGTAGTAGTTTGACGTGGGTTCGGTCAGCTAATACTTGCACTGCCAGCAAGTCATGAGACTAGGTGACCTTGTCTGCGTAGTGAAGACTTGTGCTTCGAAAACAGAGTGACATGCATAGAAGTATGTGACAGTTTCTAACGCCAGGGTACTGAGCCAAATAAGTATGTGGGAGGGGGATATGTAGTGAAAAGGTGTGAAGAGAATGGAAACTGAAACCAACAATAACTTACGCACCTGCTTGCTGCCCTAGTGATGGAGTCACTGTAGGGGTCAAAACCTGGTGGACCTGGTACCTACGGTAGGGTGACGTAAAAAATATTAGTGAGAGGTGGGTTGCAAGAGCTGATTTGGGGCCGTAGTTGACCCCCTGGTGAAGAGATGCAAGCCCTCAAGACAAAAAAGGGGGTAGGTTATTGTATTTTTTTTTTTTTTTTTTTACCTGAAAAAGGAACGGGATGGTCTGATCCTGTTGTGTAGGAGACCAGGGGCGATTACTGACCTAAGGAAAAGGTGAAAAGGGATAGAGAAAGGCGTGAGTAGCTGAAGTTTGCTACTGGGGAAGTTGTGGCTGCGAGGCCAATGGAGGTCGAGCTGCAACGATTGCAGAGGTATGTGGGAGGGTGGATGTGGGAGCCGTGACACAAACCTGCGGTGAAGCAAGATGTGTGGGGGGCGGCTGTGCCTCACATTGGCTGGGTTGCCGTGGAAGGCAAGGAGTGGACTGTCTTGCTGAGGTTTGCAAGGTGTGGGGGCCCATTTACACGAACTTGCGGTGCCTGCAAGAAGTGCGTGGGGAGTGCAGTGACAGATGCTCTGGTAGGTGTGTGTGTGTTTTTTTTTTTTTTTTTTTTTGGGGGGGGGGGGGGGGGAGGGGGGCGTTGTGGTGGCCGTGTGAGTGAGGGGATGCTTGCACTGGGTAGCGGGCGTAACAACCAGTGGAAGTGGGGTGAATTGTGGGGTAGAAAATAAACAAACAATAGCATGGTAGTTGAAAATGACTCAGTGGAAAAACAGGGGTTTCGACGTAGCGACGAAAAAGCATAAATCCTACCTGCGACGCTGAAGCGGAACGAACTGGGGGTGCGATCGGGAATCGAATCCGTAATCTGGAACGAGGAGCGTCGGACAACTCAGGAACGTGTACTGAGTTGTTTGTCGGCCTGGTGACGTGTAATACGGCGCGCTGGAACCGACACCGGCCTCGTGGAGAGGTCTGGTATATATACCCTCCGGGCTCCTCCCATAATTGCAGGCCACCATGCTGGCCTTCCTATATATAGCACTCCTCTGACACCACAAAGACAAGATAGCACCCCCAAAGGCCAGGGATGGGATAGCATAAAATAAGGGGCGCGAGAAAGGATATTGGGCACCAGTCACTTTTGTCTTTTAAAATTGTATTACAGATTGGTTAAGGAGGACAGGGTTAGGGGTCCCAATTACCATAGCAGATCACTTATGACGCATACACACGGTCGGAATTCTCGTCGGAAAAAGCTCTGATGGTTTTCCCGTCGGAATTCCGACGGAATTTCGATCAAACTGTCTTGCCTACACACGGTAACACCAAATTCCGACGGTCAATAACACCACGCCTTAAAAAAACGTTCGACTGCACTATAAAAGGGAAGTTTAATGCTTCCGAGCATGCGTCGAATTGTTTCCGAGCATGCGTCTGAATTTTGCGTGTCGGAATTGCATACACATGATCGGAAAATCTGATAGAAAGGTTTTCCGTCGGAAAAATGAAGAACAGGTTCTCAATCCAAAGTCCGTCGGAAATTCCGACAGAAAAAGACCGATGGGCATACACACGGTCCGAAAATCCGATGAAAAGCTCCCATTGGACTGTTTCCATTGGAAATTCCGACCGCGTGTACGCGGCATTACCGATAATTCAAGGGGTTGTAAAGTTTTGTTTTTTATTTCCTAGATAGGTTCATTTAAGCTAGTGCATTGTTGGTTCACTTATCTTTTCCTTCGATTTCTGTTCTGGCTGACTAAACACCGCTCGGATGATGGTGTGAAGTTTACTGAGGAGAAACAGGAAGTGAGAAATTCAGACAAAGAAACAAAACATTTAGAAGGGAAATCGAAAGAAAAGGTAAGTAAACCAACAATGCACTAGCTTAAAGGAACCTATTTAGAAAATAAAAAAACAAACCTTTACAACCCCATTCAGGTCAATGTCCAGCTTAAAGCGGTTCTGCACTCTGTAAAAAAATTTTTTTTTTTAGGACGTAATATAAAGTATGCTTACCTTTATTAGGGGACTCACCTGTTCCATCTTCCATCTCGATCGCCGCCGGTTTTCGTCCGATGAAGTTCCTCGTCTTCTTCTTTAGTGCTGGGGGCCATCTTGCCTGTGGGCATGTGAAACACCCACAGGAACTTTAGATGGCCCAGCATGCACCGCCGTTACTCGCGCGTGCGCAGTAACGGCACATCTGCCGACATCTCACGAGATTTCGGCAGATGTGGCCGAAATCTCGGGAGATTTCGGAAGATGTGGCCGAAATCTCGCGAGATTTCGGAAGATGCCCGCACTGACTCCTGGGATCAATGACACCAGATCCCAGGAGACAGTGCGCCGTGACGACGATCGACGCAGAGACCCCGCCCGCCGCCGCAGAGAGAGAAGACCGGAAGTCTTCAATTACAAGGTAAGTAAAAAAAAAAAAAAAAAAAAAACATTTCATTTAGTACTCTTTGCCTGATTTGGAAGGCAAAGAGATTTACTAAATGAATTGGGTGCCGAACCGCTTTAACCACTTTCAGCCCCGGACCAATTTGCAGCCAAAGGACCAGGCCCCTTTTTGCGATTCGGCACTGCGTCGCTTTAACTGACAATTGCGCAGTCGTGCGACGTGGCTCCCAAACAAAATTGACGTCCTTTTTTTCCCACAAATAGAGCTTTCTTTTGGTGGTATTTGATCGCCCCTGCGGTTTTTATTTTTTGCGCTATAAACAAAAATAGAGTGACAATTTTGAAAAAAATGCAATATTTTTTACTTTTTGCTATAATAAATATCCCCAAAAAATATATAAAAAAACATTTTTTTTCCTCAGTTTGGGCCGATACGTATTCTTCTACATATTTTTGGTAAAAAAAAATCGCAATACGCGATTATTGATTGGTTTGCGCAAAAGTTTTAGCGTTTACAAAATAGGGGATAGTTTTATAGCATTTTTATTAATATTTTTTTTTTTACTAGTAATGGCGGCGATCAGCGATTTTTATTGTGACTGCGACATTATGGCGGACACATCGGACATTTTTGACAGATTTTTGGGGTCATTTATACAGCAATCAATGCTATTTAAATGCACTGATTCCTGTATAAATGACACTGGCAGTGAAAGAGTTAACCACTAGGGGGCGGGGGGCGGGGAGGGGTTATGGTCTGTGACGTGTGTGTTTTTGTTTACATTAGGTGGCGGGGCTGATGTCTGACGTCACTGATCGGCTTTCCCGATGACAGGGAACAGCCGATCAGTGACAGGCAGTGTAGGAAGCGCAGGGAGAGGTTTGTTTACACTGACCTCTCCCCGGTCTTCAGCTCTGTGACCCGATCGCGGGACACCAGCGGCGATCGGGTCCGCTGGTCCTGCGGCCGTGGTCACGGAGCTCCCGACCGGGTCGCGAGCACGCCGCCGGCTGGGCTCTTAAAGGACCACGTACCGGTCCGTGGTTTTGCCTAGCCATGGCGGTCGGAAAGCGGTTAAAGGAACCTATTTAGAAAATAAAAAACAAACCTTTCAGGTCAATGTCCAGCTTAACATTTTCAGATACTGTAAGCTAACCCGGCAACACTGTAAATATCTTACCAAAGTGAGTCACCAAGTCCTTCTGACAGATCAGCCTTCTTCCTGGCTCTCTCCAGCATGGGGCATCCCCTGGGTCTTCTCACCTTGGCACAGCTTCCTCCAGACCAGGCGGGACAGCTTCAGGACCAGTTCAGCACATGTTGGGCAACAAAGCAGGCTATTGGGACTTTGCAGCAGAACTCAATCCAGCAGAACCTCTCTAGGCCTCAGCCCAGGGTATTAGAGACCTTCTAAGGGTCAGCAATTCAAAGTGCCTGAGTTTCTTCACCCTTGCTGCTGTTCCCACATGAGACTGTGTCTGTTGGATGTTACCCCTGAAAATAAAAACCTTTCTAAAGGACTTTTATGGTGTCAGCATCCAAAGTCGTTGGGTACTAACCCTGGGAACCCCTAGACACGGAAGAACAAGCCAAGCGGAGGTAACCGGTAAGCCCAAAAGTCAAGGCCGCCCCATCTAGGGTTATGGCCGCTACACCTAGAAACATGAGAAGCAGAGACGGGCTCCTGGCAATGTGACCACTTATCACCCACAACAGAACACACAGCTCACATTTCATGAATCGGTCGGGTCACATACTTCTGCCACGTGTGTTGCTATCCAGGCTGATCTATCTACAGTGGGGAGAACAAGTATTGGATACACGGCCGATTTTGCAGGTTTTCCTACTTACAAAGCATGTAGATGTCTGTAATTTTTTTATCATAGGTGCCCTTCAACTGTGACAGACGGAATCTAAAACAAAAATCCAGAAAATCACATTGTATAATTTTTTAGTCATTAATTAGCATTTTATTGCATGACATAAGTATTTGATCACCTACCAACCAGTAAGAATTCCGGCTCCCGGATTTTTTCTTTAACCGCTTCCCAGCCACGCCCCCCACAGTTAGAAACACACCCCAGGCACACTTAACCCCTACACTGCCCCCCTAGTGGTTAACCCCTTCACTGCCAGTGTCATTTATACAGGAATCAATGCATTTAAATAGCACTGATTGCTGTATAAATGACAATGGTCCCAAAAATGTGTCAAAAATGTCCGATGTGTCCGCCATAATGTCGCAGTCACAATAAAAATCGTTGATCGCCGCCATTACTAATAAAAATTTTTTATTAATAAAAATGCTATAACACGATCCCCTATCTTGTAAACGCTATAACTTTTGTGCAAACCAATCAATAAACGCTTATTGCGATTTTTATTTACCAAAAATATGTAGAAGAATACGTATCGGCCTAAACTGAGGAAAAAAAAATTTTTTTATATATTTTTGGGGGATATTTATTATAGCAAAAAATAAAAAAGAATGTGTTTTTTTTTTCAAAATTGTCGCTCTTTTTTTGTTTATAGCGCAAAAAATAAAAACCGCAGGGGCGATCAAATACCACCAAAAGAAAGCTCTATTTGTGGGAAAAAAAGGACGTCAGTTTTGTTTGGGAGCCACGTCGCACGACCGCGCAATTGTCAGTTTAAACGACGCAGTGCCGAATCGCAAAAAGGGGCCTGGTCCTTTGGCAGCAAATTGGTCCGGTCTGAAAGTGGTTTTAAGAAGTCCTCCCGTTCTCCGCTCATTACCTGTTTTAACTGCACCTGTTTGAACTCGTTACCTGTATAAAAGACACCTGTCCACACACTCAATCAAACAGACTCCAACCTCTCCACCATGGCCAGGACCAGAGAGCTGTGTAAGGACATTAGGGATAAAATTGTAGACCTGCACAAGGCTGGGATGGGCTACAGGACAATAGGCAAGCAGCTTGGTGAGAAGGCAACAACTGTTGGCGCAATTGTTAGAAAATGGAAGAAGTTCAAGATAACGGTCAATCTCCCTCAGTCTGCGGCTCCATGCAAGATCTCACTTCGCGGGGCATCAATGATCATGAGGAAGGTGAGGGATCAGCCCAGAACTACATGGCAGGACCTGGTCAATGACCTGAAGCTGGGACCACAGTCTCAAAGAAAACCATTAGTAACACACTACGCCATCATGGATTAAATTCCTGCAGCGCACGCAAGGTCCCCCTGCTCAAGCCAAGGCCAGTCTGAAATTTGCCAATGACCATCTGGATGATCCAGAGGTGGAATGGGAGAAGGTCATGTGGTCTGATGAGACAAAAATAGAGCTTTTTGGTCTAAACTCCACTCGCCGTGTTTGGAGGAAAAAGAAGGATGAGTACAACCCCAAGAACACCATCCCAACCGTGAAGCATGGAGGTGGAAACATCATTCTTTGGGGCTGCTTTTCTGCAAAGGGAACAGGACGACTGCACCGTATTGAGGGGAGGATGGGGCCATGTATCGCGAGATCTTGGCCAACAACCTCCTTCCCTCAGTAAGAGCATTGAAGATGGGTCGTGGCTGGGTCTTCCAGCATGACAACGACCTGAAAAACACACACAGCTAGGGCAACTAAGGAGTGGCTCCGTAAGAAGCATCTCAACGTCCGGGAGTGGCCTAGCCAGTCTCCAGACCTGAACCCAATAGAAAATCTTTGGAGGGAGCTGAAAGTCCATATTGCCCAGCGACATGCCGAAACCTGAAGGATCTGGAGAAGGTCTGTATGGAGGAGTGGGCCAAAATCCCTGCTGCAGTGTGTGCAAACCTGGTCAAGAACTACAGGAAACGTATGATCTCTGTTATTGCAAACAAAGGTTTCTGTACCAAATATTAAGTTCTGCTTTTCTGATGTATCAAATACTTATGTCATGCAATAAAATGCTAATTAATTACAGTTTACCTTATGATAAAAAATCATACAATGTGATTTTCTGGATTTTTGACTTTTTTAGAT
Organism: Lithobates sylvaticus; assembly: GCA_028564925.1. NCBI lineage: Eukaryota > Metazoa > Chordata > Amphibia > Anura > Ranidae > Lithobates > Lithobates sylvaticus. The sequence continues at coordinate 632,782,679 of CM053027.1, read as the reverse complement.
TCCGTCTCTCACAGTTGAAGAGTAAGAACCTATGATAAAAATTACAGACCCCTTGCGGGGCTACCCCGGTCCAGATATAGGAACAGGCAGCTATTGTCGAACCCCGAACACGTGACTTCAGCACCTTAAGTACCCTTCCCCAGACTCCCCAGCGGGGCCAGACGCACCCACTGATTGGCTCCGGGGAATGTTGATACCCAAAACGTCCAACCAGGCCTGGTTCTAAGCCTGTCATGTGTACCTAATTGTATCCATGACCAGGCAGAACCCCAACACAACCCAGCCAAACTGATGCCAAAGTTAAACCTGCACAATTAACCCTCAGAACTTTACTGTTCTGAGAGGATAAAATAAAAAAATTGTACATAGCGGACACCTCGCAAAAGTGTCACTGCTACATTTGTAAGTAGGAAAACCTGCAAAATCGTCAGTGTATCAAATACTTGTTCTCCCCACTGTATGTGATAGGAGAAGCGCTCCAGGCTCTCCTCTATTGAATAAAGAGGATTCTACAGATGTGTTGGTGATTATTTCAGATATGATGACGCTGACTACTCTGCAGTGATCTCAGGAATCAAACAATACTGTACATAGAGATCTGCCAGTATCTGCTCTACAATGCTGTGCAATACCTCAATAAATAAAGTTTGTATCATTTTGTATTCTTGCCCTCCGTGGTCGGAGGAGCGCTCACTGACCTCGATAATATTCTGCACCCGGTGTGAGTGTACAATGAAGAATCACAGACAGGTCTTATATCAGTCTCAGAGGATCCGGAGTGCTCACCCAGAGTTGTGGCGTCAGTGCGCTCTGTGTGTCCATTCCTGTGTCGGCACACTGGCTGCACTTCGGGCTTTATATATACAGAGGAAGGTTCCCCGGGGGCTTTCCTCATCTGAGAGATTTCTACAATCTGCTTTACTCTCTCTGCTTTATTTATGATAATGAATTATTATCATAATGAGCAGCACAGGACATAGAAATCCAGCCGGAGCACGGGGCCGTATTTCCCAGAAGGCACTTGTAGGCCCATGTCCGGTACATGCCATCAAATGGACCTAAATACTGGTTTAAAAAAAAACTATTCCAATCTGTATTCTTAACTCAGAAAAGCCCCTGCTATTGCTCTCAGCCTCCTCCAAATCTCCCTTTTTTTTTTGTGCTGCTGCCGTGATCTGCCTTCTTGTTAGAGGGTGACTTCCCATGGCCCCACTGTACGTAGGAATGTAGCCACCATCTCTTGCTCACTTGGACTAGGGACTGTGGACCATGGATTAAAGACTGTAGACTGTGGACTGTGGGCTTAAATTATGGAATTGTACAGTAGACTATATGCTGTGGACTGTGGACTTAGACTATGGAATGTAGACTATAGACTGTAGACTGTCGACTATAGACTATAAACTGTGGATTATGAACTATGAACTCTGAGCTACTGTATGGACTTTAGACTATAAACTGTGGTTTATGAAATGTAGACTATGGACTGTGGACCATGGACTGTAGACTAATGATTGTGAACTGTGGACTTTGAACTATAGACTATAAACTGTAGACTGTGGACTAGAGACTGTGAACAGTAGACTAGGGGTTGTGAACTATGGACTGTTACTAAAGACTGTGAACTATGGTCTGTGGCCCATGGACTATGTACTATTGAATGTAGACTATGGACTGTAGAATATAGACTGTGAAATTTGGACTGTAGACTATAAACTGTGGACTATGAACAGTAGACTAGGGACTGTGAACTATATACTGTGGACTTTGAGCTGTGGACCATAGACTATGAACTGTAGACTATGGGCTGTGGACTATGGATATTAGGCTGTGGATTAGGGACTGATTGTGGACTATGGATAGTAGATGTGGACTATGGACTACAGACTGGCAACTGTGGACTATGAACTATGGTAGAATGAACTACAGATTATTGACTATGGACTGTGAACTAGGGACTGTGGATTATGGATAGAGGACTGTGGACTACGGGACTACAGACTGTGTGCTATGGACTATAGACTATGGACTGTAGACTATGAATTGTGGACTGTGAATTTTGGACTATGGACTGTGTACAGTAGACTATGGACTAGGGACTGTGGACTATGGCTAGTAGACTGTCGACTAGGCACTGGGGACTATGGACTGTGGACTGTAGATTATAGACTGTAGACTGTGGACTCTGAGTAATGGACTAAGTCCTGTGAACTATGGGGTTTGAGCAGTGCACATAACCGCAACTAATGTGCACTGCTCGCTCCACCCAAACACAAGTGAGTAGGAAAAGGAGAGGTTCAGGACCTCTTGGAGGATGTAATAGGGAGGGGGAAAAAAACACAGTAAGACCCAATTTTCGTGGACTATGGTCTGTGGACTATGAACTGCGGACTATGGATTGTAGACTATGTGTTATGTATTATGACATGTAGTTTATGGACTGTGGACCAGGACTTTTTTGTACTTTTTCCACAGCAGGAATGCCCTTCCCGTTATCAGCCGTGTCCTGCAGGACTGCAAGCTGTGGCAGGCAGTGTGGGTATGTGGGAAGGGGAGGACATCTGTGCTAATGGGGGGGGGGGGGCAGTCCACCCCAGGTGTCACGCTGTAACAAAGTCCCACCTACTAGACTCCAGTGATAGGCGGAACACTGATCCAATCCTGGCAAATTGAATCAGTGTGACGTGTATTATAGGAGGCGGGACCTTGTTACAGCGGCCCCTGGAGGAGGAGGACCGAGGGAGGGGAGGAAGGGTGGCAGGATATTCAAAACCAAGACCAATCCAGACACTGAAGAGGCTGTGTTGCTGGGCACTGGTAAGGCTGCATGGATAGGCACTGATCAGGCTGCATGGATAGGCACTCATCAGGCTGCAATGCTGGGCACTGGTTAGGCTGCACGGATGGGCGCTGGTAGGGCTGCATGGATGGAAACTGATTAGGCTGCATTGCTGGGCACTGGTAAGACTGCATTGCTGGGCACTGGTAAGGCTGCATTGCTGGGCACTGGTAAGGCTGCATTGCTGGCCACTGGTAAGACTGCATTGCTGGCCACTGGTAAAGCTGCATTGCTGGGCTATGAACTGTAGACTATGGACAATGGATTAAGAATTGTGAACTAAAGACTGCGTACAATGGAATATGAACTTTGAACTGTGGACTTTTAACTGTGGACTATGGTCCCTTGGAATTTAAAAAATAGATTACAGGAGCACAAATAGGAATAAAAACCTGTGAATTATTTATCCCAGATCAGGTCTGCCAGATGTCTCTCTGACATACAATCTTAGCAAATCAAGAGTACATGCAGTCCAATTGCTAATCAGTTCAGATTTCCTGGCTCATTGCTCTGAAAAAAACACAATATTTTAGGAGGACCAAACCTGCCTAGTCTCTCCATCTTACATTGTGGCCTAGTAAAAACACTTATAAGGCATGCTGGTGTCCAAACAATATTTATGGCTCTTGACTGTGACATAATACACAAAAATATATATAACACTTTTTAAATAAATAAATAAATGTCACACTCCAAAGATAAGTTAGAAAAAAGTCTCAAAATGAATAATGTGAAAGTCCACAACATGCAAGCACAATTAAATATTCCACCAAAGATTCTTGGAAAAAAGTACCAGGATAGATCAAAAGCCTCCACCAAATGGTAGCAAATGCAGGCTTACCAAACCGATATGACCCCCTAATCAAAGTTAAGTCATAAAAGGCATGTGTGATGACGTACCACATCTACTGCATCTCCCCCACTCTTTCTTGGGTCCAGAGGTAGCCCTGATTATTATAAGTCTCCACTTCCAACTTCCAGCCACATTAGCTCAAAAAGAATAAGAGGAGGTGCCCCATATATTATCCCTTTCATGCCTAAGCCCATTTCTGACATTTTGGTGTTTACAAGTTAAAATCTGTATTTTTTGCTAGAAAATTAACTAGAACCCCCAAACATTATATATATTTTTTAGCAGAGAATCTAGAGAATAAAATTGCGATTGTTGCAATATTTTATATCACACCGTATTTTTGCAGCGTTGTTTTAAACGCAACTTTTTGGAAAAAGGGTCACTTTCATGAAATAAAAATATAACGAAACAGTAAAGTTAGCCCAATTTTTTTGTATAATGTGAAAGATGATGTTACGCCAAGTAAATAGATGCCAAACATGTCACGCTTTATAATTGCACAGGCGATTACCAGGTTAGAGTTACAGAGGTCTAGTGCTAGAATTATTGCTCTCGCTCTGACGATCGCGACGATACCTCACATGTGTGATTTGAACACCGTTTACATATGCGGGCGCGACTTCCGTATGTGTTTTCTTTGCTGTGCGAGCTCGCAGGGACGGGGGCGGTTTCAAACATTTTTTTTTTTATTATTATTTATTTTATTTATTTTTATATTATTAAATTGTGTTTTTTTTTTTAAAATTTGATCACTTTTATTGCTGTCACAAGGAATGTAAACATCCCTTGTGACAGTAATAGGTGGTGGCAGGTACTCTTTTCTAAAAGACCTCCAATCCCTCCTTTGCACTTCAAAGTATTCAGATCGCCAAGAACGGCGATTCTGAATACTGTATATATTTTTTTTAATCCGGCGCTATTGGCAGCCAAGTAAACAGTATAAAGTCAAAAGAAACACTGCGCTGGGGAAGATGAAGTCTACTGAGACGAAACGCGTCGGGACGACTCCACTGCCGCCACCCTTATTTTAACAAGCGCTTGAAACACTTTTAAACACTTTTAAAATAAATCTTTTTTGTCATGCGGAATTACACTATATGGTCTTCTCTACCCTCTTCCATTTACCGGTTGGAATTTGACACTGTATACTCCTGCATGGAGACGTACCTTTCCAAAAGTTTGGGGACGCAACCACAGAGGCCGCATTTCAGCTGCTAGCTAACACTATAAGCTTTCTCGACTCATAGAACGTATGTTCTTTTGGGTCCGAGCTATCTGGTAAGCTCACATCCTCATAGGTGGTGGTGTTGTCGCACTTGCAATTTGTTCAGGGCAATGACACAACTTCCAGGTCACTTCCGGTTGCGCAATGACGTCAGCATGTAGCTCCACCCTACGTGTTTCGTCATATGTGATGTCTTCCAGGGCACAATCTTTGCAGCTTTCACTGATATTATTTTAGTTACACTGGCATGGTTTTCCTCTACACAAATTTGTTTTAATCAATATAAAATGTGTCTCATCTCTTCTTCTAACATAGTGACCAAGTACAAATGCTTGCTTAATGAAACGCAATTCTCTGCAATATTTATGGCTGCCAGGTTTGGAATATCATATCATACCCTCTCTTACATTGCTGCCTTCCCAATCTAACCCAATCTAACTCCTTTCTCAGTATAACAACTGCATCAGCTCTGTAATGTGGCTTTAGCTAATTTTTTTTTAAATAAAAAATGTATAACTTATGATACTTCTTTGCTGTTTTGCCTCTGCTACTTTTAACGCTTCATTTTTTCTACACAAAAAAAATCTTTTGGCAAAAACGACAAATTTTTTTTGGGGTGGAAATCAATCATATTTTGTTGATGCTGTTTATGTATGTTGTCGTTAATGCTGTCCCATAACATGTTATTTTAAGGAATTGCATATTTTTTTATCTAGTGCACCCCCACAGGATCCCCTGTTGAATACAGCCCTATTTCTCCACTTAGAGCACACACAGCCAGGCACACAGCATTTTCTTCATTCTTCCACTGGCTCAGAAAACAGTCCAGGGGGGGAGGGAGCATGTGATACCCCGAGAACTGTAGAACTGGGTAACTTGAGGATTCCTCAAATTCTAGCTGCACTGTACAAGACTGAATGTCCCACAGAAGCTCTATTCTGTTGGTAACCTGTACTCCTTCCAGAGTTAAAAGCTCTAGACATGTGCACACTGGAATATTTTGTTTCGGAATTTGGCTTTCGTCCGAAAAATACATTTATTTACCGTATTTAGCAGCATATAACATGCGTCTGCGTATAACACGCACCCCAAGTTTAGGAGGACATTTTAAGGAAATAAACTTTTAAAGGAAAAAAACTTAAATTTAAATGCCCATCAATGCAGCCTTATCAGTGTCCATCTGCAGCCTTGCACAGCATCCATCTGCATGCTTGTCAGTGTCATTTGCAGCCTTGCAGCCTTATCAGTGTCATTTGCAGCCTTGCAGCGTCCATCTGCAGCCTCCTCAGTGTCATTTGCAGCCTTGCATCCTTCTTAGTGTCATTTTCAGCCTTGCACAGCGTCCATCTGCAGCCTCCTCAGTGTCATTTGCAGCCTTGCGGCCTTCTCAGTGTCATTTGCAGCCTTGCATCCTTGTCATTGTCATTTGCAGCCTTACAGCCTTCTTAGTGTCATTTACAGCCTTGCAGTGTCCATCTGCAGCCTCCTCAGTGTCATTTGCAGCCTTGCCCAGGTTGCGGTTAAACTGCAGTGACATGTCAGTGCAGTTTAAAAATGGCGCCGCTGAGATACACAGAGCCGGTCCTGTGTATCTCGGCTCTTCTCGGCTCCTCTCGTAGCGGAACGGAGGAGCGAGCGCCGCTGAGTGTGCTCGGCTATCCTCGGCTAGTTCCGCTCAGTCACGCCCAGTCCCGCCCTATGATGGACATAACACAGGGACTGGGCGTGACTGTGAGCGGAGCCGAGTGCCACCCGTATACATACATAGCCGAGTGTACTCGGCTAGGCTCGGATCGTTCCGCTCACAGTCACGCCCAGTCCCTGTGTTATGTCCATCATAGGGCGGGACTGGGCGTGACTGAGCGGAAATAGCCGAGAATAGCCGGGTACACTCGGCTATGTATGTATACGGGCGGCACTCGGCTCCGCTCACAGTCATGCCCAGTCCCTGTGTTATGTCCATCATAGGGCGGGACTGGGCGTGACTGAGCGGAACTAGCCGAGGATATAGATATAGATATCAGCGGCGCTCGCTCCTCCGCTCACAATCAGCGGGCGATCGTGTATAACACGCACCCACAATTTTCCCCTAATTTTAAGGGGAAAAAAGTGCGTTATACACCGATAAATACGGTAGTTACTCCCAAAATTCGTTTTTATTTATTTTGTTTTGTTAAAAAATGCATTCGTCCGAAAATCCAAAATAATTAAGGTTGAATCTGTCATTGAAGGCTTATGGTGTCTGTCGAATGTTCTAAGAAGATTTGACGGAGCTGCTAAACTGTACGACGCCGCAATCGTACATTTCCGGCCGAATGTTCCGCCTACAAGCTATAGTAGAATTCTAATGTTGTATGACACTAGTAATAATTATATTTATTAATTATTATTACTAGTCAACCAACATTAGAATTCTTCTATAGCCTATGGGTGGAGCATTTGACCATAAATGTCCGCTCGCGGCGACTGCTTCGTCAAATCTTCATGTTGAATCTTTTCTCTATGTCGAATAATCTTGGACTAATAGAGTTAGGTTAGGCACATTCTACCTTTTTTGCTATTGTCTCTATAATGTCGAATCTTTTCTCTCTATGTCAAATCTTTTCTCTCTATGTCGAATCTTTTCTCTCTATGTCGAATCTTTTCTCTCCATGTCGAATCTTTTCTCTCCATGTCGAATCTTTTCTCTCTATGTCGAATCTTTTCTCTCTATGTCGAATCATTTCTCTATGTCGAATCTTTTTCTCTCTATGTAGAATAATCTTGGACTAATAGAGCTAAGGTTAGGCACATTCGATCAACAGGTTCGATGGACACAGATCACTATTGTCAGCGTCATGTCGAATCTCCTATCTATATCAACTTTGGCTGCTAGACATGTGCAATTCGGTTCGTTTTTTTTTTCGTTAAAATTCGTTATCGTACGAATGAACGAACGATTCGCTAAAAATTTTAACGAATAACGAATGTTCGAATCGAACGAATCCGAAAAACAACGAAAATCCGAAATAACCAAATTAGAAACAACGAAACTACGAAAGAAGAAAATCCGAAAAACGAAAACAGGAACAACGAAAATCAAAATGAACGAAAAAATTTGTACATTTGTAACTGTTTTTTTTTGTTGAATTGGTAATTGTCCGTGTCCCTTACAATGGCGCTGCTTAACGTGCTTCGAATGGATTGAAAGAAAAAATTCGTACATTCGTAACTTTTTTTTTTTTTTTTTCGATTCGTAATTTTCCGTGTCTCTTACAATGGTGCTGCTTAACGTGCTTCGAATGGATTGAACGAAAAAATTCGTACATTCGTAACTTTTTTTTTTTTTTGCGATTCGTAATTTTCCATGTCTCTTACAATGGCGCTGCTTAACGTGCTTCCAATGGATTGAACGAAAAAATTCGTACATTCGTAACTTTTTTTTTCGATTCGTAATTTTCCATGTCTCTTACAATGTAATAATAGCATACACATTACATAAAATTATGAATTATGCTCCGATTACGAATCTACGAAAACAATGTTACGAAAGTACGAATAAATCAATCTAACAAAAGTACGAATGTAACTAACTAAATCTACGAAAATACGAATGCGTCCGAATTTAGAATAAACGGAAAAACGAATCATCGAAAAAATAACTCTTACGAATCGTTACGAATCAACGGAAAGGAAAGAAACGAAACGAAAATAAACAAATGTTTCTATTGTGCACATGTCTATTGTCTGCACAATTGATTGATGTGGTCTTTCACCATTGAATGACTATTTTGTCACTTTATTTTGAACTATTCCAGTTCTTTGCATTATTGCACTTTATTTACTTTGCACATCTCTGCCGGTTTGCAAATTTATTTATTTTTTTTGCACATTGGAATATTTTGGCACTTTTTATTCTTAGAATTTATTATTAATTATCTTTTTAAATATTTTTGTTAGTTTTTTATTGATCTTGCACCGGTTTGGTATTTATGCTAGTTTTTTTGCCGATTTTGCACGTATTTTTTTGCACATGTGATGTCAATGCACATTTTATGTCATTTATGAAGCACGTTATTGTTGCTGGTTTTGGCTATTAATACACTGATTGCTCCTTTTTGCACTGGGTTTAAATACATTTTTTGTTCCCTGATGAACCCTTTTTTATTATTATAATCATTTTTTATCCATTTTGATTATCATATTTGCATTAATAATTAATATGGTTATGCACTTGGATTGAGTTCTGATTAACAAACTAGCTTACTGGATGTCATATTTTTTGGGACGCTCCACACATTTGCTATACTCATTGAGGATTAATTAATTATCGAGGATTACCGTATCTATTTTTTAGTACCAAGGATTTATTGTACATTATTGGGGTATTGACTGAACCATACATAGTACTAAAGATATTGATTGAAGTTTACACTTATTCATTAACCGGTTATTTACGTGCAGCTATTAGGAGGCTTTGTTTGTGTGTCTTATCGTATTCCTGCTTTCTCTCAGCTTTGTGATTGCTGTGGAGGGGGGATTCTCATCTATCGGTTTAGGCAGTGACAAATTCAATCGCTGGCTTTATTACTGATAAGATATCAAGTTTAACCACTTGACCACTGGGCACTTAAACCCCCTTCCTAACCAGACCAATTTTCAGCTTTCGGTGCTCTCACACTTTGAATGACAATTACTCAGTCATGCAACACTGTACCCAAATGAATTTTGTGTCCTTTTTTTCACACAAATAGAGCTTTCTTTTGGTGGTATTTAATCACCGCTGTTTTTTTTTATTTTTTGCACTATAAATCAAAAAATACTGAAAATTCGGTAAAAAAAATACAATTCTTTGTTTCTATTAAAAATTATTGCAGAGTATTGGCAGAGTATTGGCAGAGTATTGGCAGAGTATTGGCACAGTGGTGGCAGAGTATTGGCACAGTGGTGGCAGAGCATTGCACAGTGGTGGCAGAGTATTGCAGGCACTGACCAGCGCTGTGGGCACTACACATCCAGCCCACAGCGATGGTCCCGTCTCCCCCCCTTTCCGGGGAGGAGGAAGGAACCGGCTTGACGCCGGTTTGTGTACATGTGATCGCTCCGTCATTTGACGGAGCGATCACGTGGTAAACGGCCGCTATCAGCGGCTGTTTACCGTGATCCGTGATGCACCGGGTCCTCGGGACCCGGCGGTCACGGATGTTCCCGAGTGCGCGCCCCAGGGGGGCGCGCGGGAGCAAGTTTCTGGGAGGATGTCCGTAGGACGTCCACTTAGAACAAGCCGACCGCGCTGTAGACGTCTTTCGACTATGGCGCGGTCGGCATGTGGTTAATCACCGCTGTTTTTTTTAATTTTTTGCACTATAAATCAAAAAAGACTTGGTTAAAAAAAAAAAAAAAATTGTTGTTTCTATTAAAATTTATTGCAGAGTATTGGCAGAGTATTGGCAGAGTATTGGTGAGTATTGGCAGAGTATTGGCAGAGTATTGGTGAGTATTGGCAGAGTATTGGCAGAGTATTGCAGTGTTGCACAGTGTTGGCAGAGTATTGCACAGTGCTGGCAGAGTATTGGTGAGTATTGGCAGAGTATTGGTGAGTATTGGCAGAGTATTGGCAGAGTATTGCAGTGTTGCACAGTGTTGGCAGAGTACTGTCACTGAGCAGCGCTGTGGGCACTACACATCCAGCCCACAGCGCTGCTGCCATCTCTCCCCCTCTCCACTTCTCCCCTCTCACTGTACCGATCGGTACAGAGAGGGGAGGGAGGAACCGGCGTCATGATGTGACGCCGGCAGTGATGTAAGTAACTGAGTTAAAATAAACGGAGTTACGTAACGCAGTTACTTTAGAGGGTAACAAGTAATCTAACTGATTACTTTTTCCCTCATGGTAACGCAGTTCCCATTACTTGGGCGGCGTTATCGCAATTAAATCTACCGCCACTAGATGGCAGTAGTGTAATTCTGGTGTCCTGCCGAAAAAGTTCCCCCCGCCGGATAAAGACCCCCTGTACTGCGCAGGCTCAGCGCTTGCGCAGTACGAAGGACTGCAGAGCTTACAAAAATTGCCGAACCTAAACAGCTCTGAGTGAACTCTACACCGCGCAGGCGCAGTTAACATGTAATTGTACGAGGCGATGCCGCACGCTGCCAATGCTCGTGCTACTCTGTAAGGGGCGTCTATCGTGTAAGGGGTGGGTGTAATATTACTGTAACCAAGGGGCGCATTTATTATTATTGTTATATATCGAGTTCTAGACATGTGCAATTCGTTTCGTTTTTTTTCGTTTTTCGTTTTGTTCGTTCGTTCGTTTTCGTACAAATGAACGAATCGTTCGAATCGAACAAATCCGAATAACGAATCGTTCGAATCGAACAAATCCGAAAAGCAACGAAAATCCGAAAAACGAAAAAAGGAACAACGAAAATGAACGAAAAAATTTGTACATTCGTAACTTTTTTTTTTGTTGAATTGGTAATTTTCCGTGTTCCTTACAATGGTGCTGCTTAATGTGCTTCGAATGGATTGAACAAAAAAATTTGTACATTCGTAACTTTTTTTTTCGATTCGTAACTTTTTTTTTCGATTCGTAACTTTTTTTTTTTGATTCCTAAATTATTAAAATGTAATAATAGCATACACATTACATAAAATTATGAATTATGCTCCGATTACGAATCTACGAATGTTACGAATGTACGAATAACTACGAATGCGTCCGAATTTCGAATAAACGAATGAACGAAAATTAAACTAACAAAAAAACGAATCAACGAAAAATAACTCTTACCAATGTACGAATCGTTACGAATACGAACAACGGCGACTTACGAATGTACGAATCGTTACGAATCAACGGAAACGAAAAAAACGAAACAAAAACTATTTTTTTCGGAAACGAAAAAAACGAAACGAAAATAAACAATTTTTTTTTGTTGTGCACATGTCTATCAAGTTCTGCCCATTAATTTAACATTCGCCCTCTTCTGTAGCCATCCGCCCCTTACACAATATAATAATAATAGACCCGCCCCTTGCTTACACGCTATAACAGATCTGCCCCTTGGTTAGAGTAATAGTAGAGCAGCCCATTGGTTACACGATATATAACAATAATAATAAATGTGCCCCTTGGTTACAGTAATACTAGACCCGCCCCTTAGTTACACGTATAGAATATAAAAAAAAGTTACAGTTACTTTGCTGCGTAACTAATTACTTTTCCAATGTAGTAACTGAGTTACTAACGCAATTACTTTTTGAGAGAAGTAATTTGTAACTTAACTAATTACTAGGGATGAGCCGAACACACCCCGGGTTCGGTTCGCACCAGAACCTTCGAACCGACCGAAAGTTCGCGCGAATTTTCGAACCCTATACGTTATAATGGACGCGAACGTTCGAAATCAAAAGTGCTAATTACAACGGCCAATATGCATGTTAATGTCATAAAACAGGTTTGGGGACCCGGGTCCTGCCCCAGGGGACATATATCAATGCAAAAAGAACTTTTAAAAACTAACGTTTTTTCGGGAGCAGTCATTTTAATGATGCATAAAGTGAAAAAAAAAAAAAGTGAAATTTTCCTTTAAATATGGTACCTGGGGGGTGTCTAAAGTATGCCTGTGAAGTGGCATGTGTTTCCCGTGTTTAGAACTGTCCTTGCACAAAATGACATTTGTAAAGGAAAAAAAGAAGCCATTTAAAACCACTTGCGGCTTTAGGTTTGTTCTTAAGTAGAATCTGAACAGGTACATTATGAAGTGTAGCTCCATCCCAAAAAAATCTATTTTTAAGCTTTTTGGAGAACATAGGGAGGGGTTATCACCCCTGTAACATTTGCTGTCTTTGCACATCTGTTCAGAACATGTCACCTCACTTTCCGTCCCAATGACAAATGTTTTGGAAAAAGTGGGGTTTTAATTGAAACAAGGATTGGTGATAAAGTATCAGTAGAGAGGAGATACCTTTTTCCCCAAATTAAATCTAACAGGATAGAATTTCCTTTCCTAGGGGTAGATTTCCTCTCACTTCCTGTTTTCTCTTTCCATTTGCAAGTAGGAGTCGTTTGTAAGTTGGATGTTTGAAAGTAGGGGCCTGGCGTATATACTCTGCAGAAATTTGCCCTATTAGATGTTGGTGTAGCCACAAGATTGGTGGGCACAGGAATGGGCCCTGCTGTGAGTTAATAGATCAAGATTTGTAATTGCATGCACCTGTTGAACAGGGCAGAAAAATTGGGGGGGTGGTGGTGGTGGACGGTTTTGCCACAAGACTGTAAGCTCTCACAGTTACTCTTGGTGGGCGCAGGAATGGGCCCTGCTGTGAGTTATTAGATCAAGATTTGTAATTGCAAGCACCTGATGAACAGGGCAGAAAAATTGGGCCTTTGGCGGTGGTGGTGGACGGTGTTGCCACAAGACTGTAGGCTCTCACAGTTACTCTTGGTGGGCGCAGGAATGGGCCCTGCTGTGAGTTATTAGATCAAGATTTGTAATTGCAAGCACCTGATGAACAGGGCAGAAAAATTGGGCCTTTGGCGGTGGTGGTGGACGGTGTTGCCACAAGACTGTAGGCCCTCATAGTTACTCTTGGTGGGCGCAGGAATGGGCCCTGCTGTGAGTTATTAGATCAAGATTTGTAATTGCAAGCACCTGATGAACAGGGCAGAAAAATTGGGCCTTTGGCGGTGGTGGTGGACGGTGTTGCCACAAGACTGCAGGCCCTCATAGTTACTCTTGGTGGGTGCAGGAATGGGCCCTGCTGTGAACTATTAGATCAAGATTTGTAATTACCCGCCCCTGTTAAACAGGGGCTGAAAAATTGTGCCTTAGGCACTGGTGCTGGTGCCACAACACTGCAACCCGGCCCTCACAGATACTGTACTTGGAGCACAGCAGTCACACGTGTTGCGAAGCATTTTTTTAAAAAATTGTAAGTACACGCCCCTGTTAAACAGGGGCTGAAAAATTGTGCCTTAGGCACTGGTGCTGGTGCCACAACACTGCAACCCGGCCCTCACAGATACTGTACTTGGAGCACAGCAGTCACACGTGTTGCGAAGCATTTTTTTTAAAAAAATTGTAAGTACCCGCCCCTGTTAAACAGGGGCTGAAAAATTGTGCCTTAGGCACTGGTGCTGGTGCCACAACACTGCAACCCCTCACAGATACTGTACTTGGAGCACAGCAGTCACACGTGTTGCGAAGCATTTTTTTAAAAAATTGTAAGTACACGCCCCTGTTAAACAGGGGCTGAAAAATTGTGCCTTAGGCACTGGTGCTGGTGCCACAACACTGCAACCCCTCACAGATACTGTACTTGGAGCACAGCAGTCACATGTGTTGCGAAGCATTTTTTTAAAAAAAATTGTAAGTACCCGCCCCTGTTAAACAGGGGCTGAAAAATTGTGCCTTAGGCACTGGTGTGGTGGCATGGATCATTGAGGAGGAGGAAGAGGATAGTCAGTGAACATAAGAGGACAGTCACTCAGCATCAGCATAGGCAGTCTTGAAGGGATGTGACATTAAAAATTATTCGGTTATATCCGCCTCAGGTGCCTGGTAGCTGGTGGTGATCCAAGACTGATTCATTTTGATGAAGGTCAGTCGATCAACCGAGGCGGTGGACAGGCGCACCCTATGATCAGTCACAAATCCTCCAGCAGCACTGAATGTGCGTTCGGAAAGAACGCTGGAGGCAGGACAGGCCAGTAGCTCAATTGCATACTGTGCAAGCTCTGGCCAGTGATCCATCCTCAGGACCCAGTAAGCCAGAGGATTTTCGGTGGGAAAGGTGTCCAAGTCTGACCTTGCCCCAAGGTATTCCTGCACCATGTATATCAGACGCTGGCGATGGTTGCTGGAACCGATCATACCTTGGGGCTGCGGACTAAAAAATTGTCTGAACGCATCGGTCAGACGTCCACCTTCCCCACCGCTCCTTCTGCCACTGACCGAAGCCTCAGCAACTCGTCGCCCAGGACCAGGAGTTTGTAGCCTCCCAGTTTCTGGGAACGCGTTGCACAGACCTTTCTGCAAGGCCTCCCTGAGATGTCTCATCCTCTGCTCCCTCTGCGACGGCAAGATAAGGTCCGCAACCTTACCCTTGTACCGCGGATCAAGGAGAGTGGCCAGCCAGTAATGGTCCCTCTCCTTGATCCGAAGAACACGAGGATCCTTCCGCAGGCTTTGCAGGATCAGGGAGGCCATGCAGCGTAGGTTAGCTGAGGCATTCGGTCCGGAGTCTTCTGGGTCACTGAGGATGACATGATCGCCAGCCACCTCCTCCCAGCCACGTACAAGTCCACTGGTTTGTTGGGACTGTACATCATCCCTAAAAGACTGCTGCTGCTGATGCTGAGTGCCAGGCTCCACCTCCATGCTCACACAATCCTCCTCCTCCTCCTCCTCCTCCTCCTCATCCTCTTCCTGTGTGATGGGTGGGACAGAAGGAACACTGTCCGGATAAAGGGGGCCTTGAGAGGCAAGGAAGTCCTCCTCTTCCTGCCTCTGTTCTGCCTCAAGTGCCCTGTCCATTATCCCACGCAGCGTATGCTCCAACAGGTGGACAAGAGGGACAGTGTCACTGATGCATGCACTGTCACTGCTCACCATCCTTGTGGCCTCCTCAAATGGTGAGAGGACAGTGCATGCATCCCTGATCATGCTCCACTGACGTGGGGAAAAAAAACCAAGCTCCCCTGACCCTGTCCTGGTGCCGTAGTCGCAAAGGTACTCATTGATGGCCCTCTGCTGCGTGTGCAGTCGCTGCAGCATGGCCAACGTTGAGTTCCACCTGGTGGGCATGTCACATATTAGGCGGTTCTTGGGCAGGTTCAGCTCCTTTTGCAGCTCAGTCAGCCGAGCACTGGCATTATAAGATTGGCGGAAATGCACACAGACTTTCCTGGCCTGCCTCAGGACATCCTGTAAGCCTGGGAACCTGCCCAAGAACCGCTGCACCACCAGGTTGAGGACGTGAGCCATGCAGGGCACATGGGTGAGCTGCCCCTGTCGCAGGGCGGAGAGGAGGTTGGTGCCATTGTCAGAAACGACCATTCCTGGCTTAAGCTGACGTGGCGTCAACCACCTCTCGGCCTGCCCCTGCAGAGCTGCCAGAACCTCTGGCCCAGTGTGGCTCCTGTCCCCCAAACACACCAGCGCAAGCACGGCATGGCATCTTTTTGCCTGCGTACTTGCGTAGCCCCTTGTACGCCTACGGAGCACCGCTGGTTCCAAGGACAGAGCACTGGAGGAAGAAGAAGAGGAGGGGGTGGAGGAGAGAGGTGTGTCACAACCAGTAGCAGTAGTAGCGTTTTGGAGGCGTGGTGGCGGAACAACCTCCAACACTACTGCACCTTGTCCTGCATCCCTCCCAGCTGCCAATAGAGTGACCCAATGGGCCGTGAAAGAAAGGTACCGTCCCTGTCCATGCCTGCTGGACCATGAGTCAGCGGTAATATGCACCTTACCGCTGACCGCCCTGTCCAGCGAGGCATGGACATTGCCCTCCACATGCCGGTAGAGAGACGGAATCGCCTTCCGTGAGAAAAAGTGGCGTTTGGGAACCTGCCACTGAGGAACCGCACATTGAACAAACTCACAGAAGGGGGCCGAGTCTACCAACTGAAAAGGCAGCAGTTGAAGTGCTAGCAATTTAGCCAGGCTAGCATTCAACCGCTTGGCATGTGGATGGCTTGGAGTGTACTTCTTTCTACGGTCCAGCAGCTGGGGCAGGGAAATTTGCCTGCTGCAATCGGACGTCGGTGTACTGCAAGTACTTGGTTGTGACACACCTAATTCTCCACCTTCAGTCCTCTCAGAGCAGCTTTCAGAGAGGACTGAAGGTGTAGTGGGGATGGAGATCCCAGCTGAGGAGGAGCAAGGAGAGGTCCGCTTAGTTCTTTGGTGTGGGTCTTTTATGTGTGCCTGCCAACGAGCTGCATGGCAGGTCGCCATATGTCTGGTCATGCTTGTGGTTCCCAAGCGGCTGATGTTTTGGCCACGCGAGATACGCTTGAGACAAATATTGCAAATAGCAGTGGTGCGATCTGCTGCACTCGTCTCAAAAAAGGCCCACACCAAAGAACTTTTCTGATAACGTGCAGAGGCAGCGCCCTGCACAGGCGGAGCTCTGCGGTGTTGTACAGTTGCTGTGCTGGCCTCTACCTGGCCTCCAGGGGGCATCCTGCCTCGTTGGACATGTGACGCCGCATCCTCCTCCTCCTCGTCCTCCTCCTCATCCTCTCTCCCTTCAGGCACCCACGTGGAGTCAGTGACCTCATCATCCCCTCCCTCTTCACCACTAGAGCAAACCTGGCAGTAAGCTGCAGCTGGTGGAACAGTACTGCCAGATTCCTCAAGCTGGGTATCATCATCCGAGCCTTCGAATCGTTGGGCATCCTCCTGGAGCATGTACCCAACACTGTGCTCAAAGAGTTCGGGGGACTCCTCAGGAGGACATGGTGGGTCTAGGGAAGGGGTGGCTGATGATGCTCTGTCAGTACCCTGAGCCTGGGTGAGAGAGGATGAGGAGGATGAGGAGGGCTTGGTCATCCATTCTACCAAGCCTTCAGCATGATGCGGCTCCACATGTCCAGCTGCCGAAAACAAAGACGCGCGTGTCCCATGGCCACGTGCTGATGACGATGCACGACCACGTCCACGTCCACGGCCACGTCCACTAGAAACAGAGCCTGCCTGCCCTGTGTTCTTGGCTCTGCACGCTCTGCCTCCCCTTGGCGGTCTTCCAGCCATTGTAGTCGGTAGTCCTGTGGGTGCTGCTGAGAAGAATATATAGGAGCTCTGTGTGATGCCACTAACACACTAGAAGTCCTGTGGGTGCTTCTGCAAAGAAAATAGAGGACCTCTGTGTGATGCCACTAACACACTAGAAGTCCTGTGGGTGCTTCTGCAAAGAAAATAGAGGAGCTCTGTGTGATGCCACTAACACACTAGAAGTCCTGTGGGTGCTTCTGCAAAGAAAATAGAGGAGCTCTGTGTGATGCCACTAACACACTAGAAGTCCTGTGGGTGCTGCTGAGAAGAAAATATAGGAGCTCTGTGTGATGCCACTAACACACTAGAAGTCCTATGGGTGCTTCTGCAAAGAAAATAGAGGAGCTCTGTGTGATGCCACTAACACACTAGAAGTCCTGTGGGTGCTTCTGCAAAGAAAATAGAGGAGCTCTGTGTGATGCCACTAACACACTAGAAGTCCTGTGGGTGCTTCTGCAAAGAAAATAGAGGAGCTCTGTGTGATGCCACTAACACACTAGAAGTCCTGTGGGTGCTGCTGAGAAGAAAATATAGGAGCTCTGTGTGATGCCACTAACACACTAGAAGTCCTATGGGTGCTTCTGCAAAGAAAATAGAGGAGCTCTGTGTGATGCCACTAACACACTAGAAGTCCTGTGGGTGCTTCTGCAAAGAAAATAGAGGAGCTCTGTGTGATGCCACTAAACACACTAGAAGTCCTGTGGGTGCTTCTGCAAAGAAAATAGAGGAGCTCTGTGTGATGCCACTAACACACTAGAAGTCCTGTGGGTGCTGCTGAGAAGAAAATATAGGAGCTCTGTGTGATGCCACTAACACACTAGAAGTCCTGTGGGTGCTTCTGCAAAGAAAATAGAGGAGCTCTGTGTGATGCCACTAACACACTAGAAGTCCTGTGGGTGCTGCTGAGAAGAAAATATAGGAGCTCTGTGTGATGCCACTAACACACTAGAAGTCCTATGGGTGCTTCTGCAAAGAAAATAGAGGAGCTCTGTGTGATGCCACTAACACACTAGAAGTCCTGTGGGTGCTTCTGCAAAGAAAATAGAGGAGCTCTGTGTGATGCCACTAACACACTAGAAGTCCTGTGGGTGCTTCTGCAAAGAAAATAGAGGAGCTCTGTGTGATGGGACTAACACACTCAAGTCCTATGGGTGCTTCTGGGAAGAAAATAGAGGAGCTCTGTGTGATGCCACTAACACACTAGAAGTCCTGTGGGTGCTTCTGCAAAGAAAATAGAGGAGCTCTGTGTGATGCCACTAACACACTAGAAGTCCTGTGGGTGCTTCTGCAAAGAAAATAGAGGAGCTCTGTGTGATGGGACTAACACACTTCAAGTCCTATGGGTGCTTCTGGGAAGAAAATATAGGTCTGTGTGATGGGACTAACACACTTCAAGTCCTATAGGTGCCTCTGGGAACAAAATATATGATCTCTGTGTGATGGGACTAACACACTTCAAGTCCTATAGGTGCTTCTGGGAAGAAAATATAGGTCTGTGTGATGGGACTAACACACTTCAAGTCCTATGGGTGCTTCTGGGAAGAAAATGTAGGTCTGTGTGATGGGACTAACACACTTCAAGTCCTTTGGGTGCTTCTGGGAAGAAAATATAGGTCTGTGTGATGGGACTAACACACTTCAAGTCCTATAGGTGCTTCTGGGAACAAAATATAGGATCTCTGTGTGATGGGACTAACACACTTCAAGTCCTATGGGTGCTTCTGGGAAGAAAATGTAGGTCTGTGTGATGGGACTAACACACTTCAAGTCCTATAGGTGCTTCTGGGAACAAAATATATGATCTCTGTGTGATGGGACTAACACACTTCAAGTCCTATAGGTGCTTCTGGGAAGAAAATATATGATCTCTGTGTGATGGGACTAACACACTTCAAGTCCTATAGGTGCTTCTGGGAAGAAAATATAGGTCTGTGTGATGGGACTAACACACTTCAAGTCCTATAGGTGCTTCTGGGAACAAAATATATGATCTCTGTGTGATGGGACTAACACACTTCAAGTCCTATAGGTGCTTCTGGGAACAAAATATATGATCTCTGTGTGATGGGACTAACACACTTCAAGTCCTATAGGTGCTTCTGGGAAGAAAATATAGGTCTGTGTGATGGGACTAACACACTTCAAGTCCTATAGGTGCTTCTGGGAACAAAATATATGATCTCTGTGTGATGGGACTAACACACTTCAAGTCTTTTGGGTGCTTCTGGGAAGAAAATGTAGGTCTGTGTGATGGGACTAAACACACTTCAAGTCCTATAGGTGCTTCTGGGAACAAAATATATGATCTCTGTGTGATGGGACTAACACACTTCAAGTCCTATAGGTGCTTCTGGGAAGAAAATATATGATCTCTGTGTGATGGGACTAACACACTTCAAGTCCTATAGGTGCTTCTGGGAAAAAAATATAGGTCTGTGTGATGGGACTAACACACTTCAAGTCCTATAGGTGCTTCTGGGAACAAAATATATGATCTCTGTGTGATGGGACTAACACACTTCAAGTCCTATAGGTGCTTCTGGGAACAAAATATATGATCTCTGTGTGATGGGACTAACACACTTCAAGTCCTATAGGTGCTTCTGGGAAGAAAATATAGGTCTGTGTGATGGGACTAACACACTTAAAGTCCTATAGGTGCTTCTGGGAACAAAATATATGATCTCTGTGTGATGGGACTAACACACTTCAAGTCCTATAGGTGCTTCTGGGAACAAAATATATGATCTCTGTGTGATGGGACTAACACACTTCAAGTCCTATAGGTGCTTCTGGGAAGAAAATATAGGTCTGTGTGATGGGACTAACACACTTCAAGTCCTATAGGTGCTTCTGGGAACAAAATATATGATCTCTGTGTGATGGGACTAACACACTTCAAGTCCTATAGGTGCTTCTGGGAACAAAATATATGATCTCTGTGTGATGGGACTAACACACTTCAAGTCCTATAGGTGCTTCTGGGAACAAAATATAGGTCTGTGTGATGGGACTAACACACTTCAAGTCCTATGGGTGCTTCTGGGAAGAAAAATGTAGGTCTGTGTGATGGGACTAACACACTTCAAGTCTTTTGGGTGCTTCTGGGAAGAAAATATAGGTCTGTGTGATGGGACTAACACACTTCAAGTCCTATAGGTGCTTCTGGGAACAAAATATAGGATCTCTGTGTGATGGGACTAACACACTTCAAGTCCTATAGGTGCTTCTGGGAAGAAAATGTAGGTCTGTGTGATGGGACTAACACACTTCAAGTCCTATAGGTGCTTCTGGGAACAAAATATATGATCTCTGTGTGATGGGACTAACACACTTCAAGTCCTATAGGTGCTTCTGGGAACAAAATATATGATCTCTGTGTGATGGGACTAACACACTTCAAGTCCTATAGGTGCTTCTGGGAAGGAAATATAGGTCTGTGTGATGGGACTAACACACTTCAAGTCCTATAGGTGCTTCTGGGAACAAAATATATGATCTCTGTGTGATGGGACTAACACACTTCAAGTCCTATAGGTGCTTCTGGGAACAAAATATATGATCTCTGTGTGATGGGACTAACACACTTCAAGTCCTATAGGTGCTTCTGGGAACAAAATATATGATCTCTGTGTGATGGGACTAACACACTTCAAGTCCTATAGGTGCTTCTGGGAACAAAATATATGATCTCTGTGTGATGGGACTAACACACTTCAAGTCCTATAGGTGCTTCTGGGAACAAATAATAGGTCTGTGTGATGGGACTAACACACTTCAAGTCCTATAGGTGCTTCTGGGAACAAAATATATGATCTCTGTGTGATGGGACTAACACACTTCAAGTCCTATAGGTGCTTCTGGGAACAAAATATATGATCTCTGTGTGATGGGACTAACACACTTCAAGTCCTATAGGTGCTTCTGGGAACAAAATATATGATCTCTGTGTGATGGGACTAACACACTTCAAGTCCTATAGGTGCTTCTGGGAACAAAATATAGGTCTGTGTGATGGGACTAACACACTTCAAGTCCTATAGGTGCTTCTGGGAACAAAATATATGATCTCTGTGTGATGGGACTAACACACTTCAAGTCCTATAGGTGCTTCTGGGAACAAAATATATGATCTCTGTGTGATGGGACTAACACACTTCAAGTCCTATAGGTGCTTCTGGGAAGAAAATATAGGTCTGTGTGATGGGACTAACACACTTCAAGTCCTATAGGTGCTTCTGGGAACAAAATATATGATCTCTGTGTGATGGGACTAACACACTTCAAGTCCTATAGGTGCTTCTGGGAAAAAAATATAGGTCTGTGTGATGGGACTAACACACTTCAAGTCCTATAGGTGCTTCTGGGAACAAAATATATGAGCTCTGTGTGATGGGACTAACACACTTCAAGTCCTACAGGTGCTTCTGGGAACAAAATGTAGGAGCTCTGTGTGATGGGACGAACACACTACAAGTCCTATAGGTGCTTCTGGGAACAAAATATAGGAGCTCTGCCTGCCTGCCACGAACACACTACAAGTCCTATAGGTGCTTCTGGGAACAAAATATAGGAGCTCTGCCTGCCTGCCACGAACACACTACAAGCCCCTCTTTCTAAATCAATCTAAATGAATGAATCTATCTAACTCAATCTCTCTAAGTAAATCTCTCTAACTAACTAAATCCAGCAGAGTGTCACAGATCTAGCCTGCTCTATCTGCGCCGGAACAGCATGTGACCGGCGCAGACGGCGTGGCGGCCTTTTATAGGGGGGGGCGTGTACTACAGCCCCTGAGCTGTAATTGGCTACAGGCGTCCTGCCTGTAGCCAATTATGGCTCTTCGAGTTTCCGGGGCTGTGATTGGCCAAGCATGCGGGGTCACAGTGCATGCTTGGCCAATCATCAGCCAGCAATGCACTGCGCCGGCCGCGCCGGCCGCAATGCATTGCGGGGCCGCTCGCATCACACGAACGTGATGCGAGTCGGCCAAAATAGTTCTGGGCTCGCCGAGCGAGCGAACGCCCGGTGCTCGATGCGAACGTGGGTTCGCATCGAGCACCGGGCCCATCCCTATCTATATCGAACTGTTGCAACGAAAAGGAAAATAAAGCATTTGTTTATGTTGGATCTTTCGGTTTTTGGATTCTGCACGTTCGTTATTGTTTGTTAAACGAAAATACCCAAAATTCAGACAAAAACTAATGTCTAAAAGCTACAAACAGCCACTCCCCCTCAGAATGGGGGGTCATTTACTTACTCAGCTACAGGATCTTTGGTTGCCCCCTGTCAATATCCACTATGCACTTCCTAGTGAGGGAGATGGAGCCTCTCACCACCATAGGACAGCTGGACTCTTTCTCACCAACTTCCTCCAAACTAGACATGTGCACAATAGAAAAATTTGTTTATTTTCGCTTCGTTTCTTTCGTTTTCGTTGATTCGTAACGATTCGTAAGTCGTCGGTGTTCGTATTCGTAACGATTCGTATTTTCGTAAGAGTTATTTTTTCGTTGATTAGTTTTTCTGTTAGTTTAATTTTCGTTTATTCGAAATTCGTACGCATTCGTATTTTCGTAGATTTAGTTACATTCGTACTTTCGTTAGATTGATTTATTCGTACTTTCGTAACATTGTTTTCGTAGATTCGTAATCGGAGCATAATTCATAATTTTATGTAATGTGTATGCTATTATTACATTGTAAGAGACACGGAAAATTACGAATCGAAAAAAAAAGTTACGAATGTACGAATTTTTTTCGTTCAATCCATTCGAAGCACGTTAAGCAGCGCCATTGTAAGGGACATGAAAAATTACCAATTCAACAAAAAAAAAAAGTTATGAATGTACGAATTTTTTTGTTCATTTTGATTTTCGTTGTTCCTGTTTTTGTTTTTCGGATTTTCTTCTTTCGTAGTTTCGTTGTTTCTAATTTGGTTCATTCGGATTTTCGTTGTTTTTTGGATTCGTTCGATTCGAACATTCGTTATTCGTTAAAACGGATATAATGAATTTTTAACGAAAAGCAAAAAAACCGAAACGAATTGCACATGTCTACTCCAAACCCAACTTGGTCCGCAGATATGGATCTGAAAAAAAGCCCCCGCAGCTAAGCCTAGCTGGGACCTCAGTGTCTTCCTCACAGCTTCCTCTAGGATCCTGCACCAGGGAGTGGAGTTACCTCACAGTGGTCCCTCCCTGCAAGACTGGACCCAGGAACAATGCACGACTTGCTGCTCGGGCCTCAGGCTATTTATGGTCGCTCTCATCACCTTTTGGCCACACCTTTCCAGGGATTGGCTCAGTGGCGGAATTATAGGGGTCGCCAAGATCGCCATGGCGACCGGGCCCCTTGCTGCAGGCGGCCTTTGAGGCCCCCCTGTACTCGTTGATAGGAGGGGAGGCTGAGAGGAGCTCCCCGATCGTCAGCCGAATTGTAATCTGTGCAGGGAGCTCCTCACATACCTAAAGTGAAAGCACTGTGTGCTGTGCTGTGCTCTTTGTCTCCCCCCTGCAGCCTCTGACCTCCCCCCCCCCCCCCCCCCCCCCTTGCAGCCTCTGACCTCCTGTCCCCCCCCCTTGCAGCCTCTGACCTCCTGCCCCCCCCCCTTGCAGCCTCTGACCTCCTGTCCCCCCCCTTGCAGCCTCTGACCTCCTGTCCCCCCCTTGCAGCCTCTGACCTCCTGCCCCCCCTGCAGCCTCTGACCTCCTGTCCCCCCCCCCCCCCCCCCTCCCCCCCCCCCCCCCCCCCCCTGCAGCCTCTGACCTCCTGTCCCCCCCCCTTGCAGCCTCTGACCTCCTGTCCCCCCCCCCTTGCAGCCTCTGACCTCCTGTCCCCCCCTGCAGCCTCTGATCTCCTGTCCCCCCCTTGCAGCCTCTGACCTCCTGCCCCCCCCCTTGCAGCCTCTGACCTCCTGT
>CM053027.1:632737400-632757580 GCA_028564925.1 Lithobates sylvaticus | reverse complement strand
GTACAGACCCGGGAACTCAGCACAGGGATGGTGGGAACCCCTCATAATGGGCACAGCGGGTGTACAGACCCGGGAACTCGGCACAGGGATGGTGGGGACCCCTCATAATGGGCACAGCGGGTGTACAGACCCGGGAACTCAGCACAGGGATGGTGGGAACCCATCATAATGGGCACAGCGGCTGTACAGACCGGGGAACTCAGCACAGGGATGGTGGGAACCCCTCATAATGGGCACAGCGAGTGTACAGACCCGGGAACTCAGCACAGGGATGGTGGGGAACCCCTCATAATGGGCACAGCGAGTGTACAGACCCG
Organism: Lithobates sylvaticus; assembly: GCA_028564925.1. NCBI lineage: Eukaryota > Metazoa > Chordata > Amphibia > Anura > Ranidae > Lithobates > Lithobates sylvaticus. The sequence goes on along the minus strand of CM053027.1, from coordinate 632,757,263 downwards.
GGAACTCAGCACAGGGATGGTGGGGACCCCTCATAATAATAAATTCATCATAACGAACTTTCGTTATTTTAACGAAAAGTTTACGAATCTAACGAAAATTCGTATTTCGTACGAATCCGAATTGAATTTGGTACACGAATAACGAATACGAAATTTTTTCGGACGAAACTAAACTAATTTTTGGACGGCGCCCATCTCTAGTAGCCCCCCAAAGCACCTTGTCCCCATGTTGATGGGGACAAGGGCCTCATCCCCACAACCCTTGCCCGGTGGTTGTGGGGGTCTGCGGGCGGGGGGGCTTATTGGAATCTGGAAGCCCCCTTTAACAAGGGGACCTCCAGATCCCGGCCTCCCCCCTGTGTGAAATGGTAATGGAGTACAATGTACCCCTACCATTTCACAACAAAAGTGTAAAAATGGTAAAAAAGACAAAACACAGCTTGGGGACAAGTCCTTTATTAAAAAAAATAAAATAAATAAAAATGTCCCAAGAAGTCCATTCATCTTCTTCTATCATGGCGCCCGACGTGCTATAAATGGGTGACCCTGCCCCCTCTGACGCAACAGGGAAGCCATGGGGGTGTCAGAGGGGGGCGGGGTCACCTGGTTACGCCACAGGGTGGCCCCGCCCTCAGTCATATAAGAACTGTCACAGACAAGATGCATCACTCGGCGGGAGCCTCCCATGGAGGCGGATCGGTTGCGGCTTTTTTTTTGGTCCGTCGGGCTGCATGATAGAAGATGAATGGACTTTGTGGCACATTTTTTTACTTATTTTTTTAATAAAGGACTTGTCCCCAATCTGTCTCTTGTTTTTTTTTACCATTTTGACACTTTTTTGTGAAATGGTAGGGATACATCGTACCCCATTACCAATTCACACAGGGGGGGGGAGGCCGGGATCTGGGGTCCCCTTATTAAAAGGGGCTTCAAGATTCCAATAAGCCCCCCGCCCGCAGACCCCCACAACCACCAGGCAAGGGTTGTGGGGATGAGGCCCTTGTCTCCATTAACATGGGGACAAGGTGCTTTTTCTCAGGTCCCTGGCTGGAGCTCCTGGCCCCTACCTCCTGTTGAGTGTCCCCCCCCACAGCAAGCAGCTTGTTACGGGGGACCCCTGAGAAACAACCCCCCACCATAATCCCCCCTCCCCCATACCATAATCCCCCCCCACCCCCACACCATAATCCCCCCCTCCCCCACACCATAATCCCCCCTCCACCAAATGGTTTGGACCAGTGCACAAAGAGAGGTCCATAAAGACATGGATGAGTGAGTTTGGGGTGGAGGAACTTGACTGGCCTGCACAGAGTCCGGACCTCAAATCATTTGGTGTAGGCGGGGGGATTGTGGTGGGGGTTGTTTTTCAGGGGTTGGGTTTGGCCCCTTAGTTCCAGTGAAGGGAACTCCTAAGGCGTCAGCATACCAAGACATTTTGGACAATTTCATGCTCCCAACTTTGTAGGAACAGTTTGGGGACGGCCCCTTCCTGTTCCAACATGACTGCCCACCAGTGCACAAAGCAAGGTCCATAAAGACATGGATGAGCGAGTTTGGGGTGGAGGAACTTGACTGGCCTGCACCTCAAGACCGATAGAACACCTTTGGGATGAATTATAGTGGAGACTGTGAGCCAGGCCTTCTCATCCAACATCAGTGCCTGACCTCACAAATGTTCTTCTGGAAGAATGGGCCTAAACCTTGTGGACGGCCTTCCCAGAAGAGGTGAAGCTGTTACCCTCCGGACTAAGACTGGGATGTCATTAAAGGTCATGTGTGTATAAAGGGGGGGGGGGGGGAATCAAGTGTTAAAAAACCCCCATCAAATTGCATATTTAAAATGTGCTACAATGTTTACATAAATGTCCCTTACCGTTGAATTCAGACGATCGTGCACACGGTGCGTAGAGGATCTTCTCCATGGATCGGTTCCTCGGCACGTCTCCTTTCCATCTCTAGTCTTTCCTTGGAGAGTTCCGTGTAATGATTTGGACCCTGTAGACGGGTCGGGTTGATGTTTTCGGAAGATGTGAGAGTCTTGTAGTGCGGTCAGGGATATATACAGGAGATGATCCCCAGGGGGCGCTGCTCATTATCAGATCATACTGGAAGGATTCATCCCCCTAGTGACCCTGACTCCACATCCATGGAAAATTATGTTTTGTATTAATTTATCTCCGGGGGGGGGGGGGGGGGGATGGACGAAACTCCCAGTTGGGGACTTTCTAGGACATCACATTTATTTCATACAATTATTCATATCGGAGAATGTTCTGGTGCATTTATAAAATGGTAGAAGAACTGTTACCGGGAAATATTTCTTGTGCTATGAGAACATTATTGCCTGGATGCCGAAGAGGGTTTAAAAAACGTAAAGCCCATGCCTGCCCGTAGCAAGTACAGGGGTTGCTTTTCTTGTCCCTCTAGGTCTTGTGCAATTTTTAATATCGCCACTAGGTGTCCCTATAGCTTTGGACTTACCTCGGAAGGAGTGTATAAAAAAAAGGCTGATGTCGTTGGTTGGTGAGAAGAAGTAGAGAAGAGTAGAGTGTCTGGTGGAGAGGAGTGAGGACCGTTGATGCCCTAGTCCAGTGATGGTGAACCTTGGCACCCCAGATGTTTTGGAACTACATTTCCCATGATGCCCGGGCACTCTGCAGTGTAGTTGAGCATCATTGGAAATGTTGTTCCAAAACACCTGGAGCGCCAAGGTTCATCATCACTGCCCTAGTGCAATGGTCAGCACTCAAGTACCCCCAACAGGCCATGTTTTGGGAATTTCCCTTCGATACATCAGGTCTCATAAATACCAAGCCATTGACATTGATTTAAAGGTGAAAACTTGATATGCTGGGGGGGGGGGGGGGGTATTGAGGACTGAAGTTGGAACCCTTAGATAAGGTATAGTAGGGCCATATTTTTGAAGCATCTAAAGGTCTACTGCGTGGCTGAACCACCCGGGGGGCCAGGTGGAACTAACCATCCAGAGGGGCCAAACCAGGAGAGCAGGAGAACCTTAGTAGAGAAGGCAATAGTTCCAGAACATGAAGGTCAAATAACCGATTGAAATGTAAAAAGATGGCCTTCCTTCCTATGGACCCTTGGGCGAGCCTATACCTGGAGAGTAGAGACTTGAAGACCAGTTCCAGTGTTTTTTTCCCTCTAGGTCTTGTGCAATTTTTAATATCGCCACTAGGTGTCCCTATAGCTTTGAACTTACCTAGGGAGGAGTCGAGGGAATAAAAATGGGGGTGTCATTGGTTGGTGAGAAGAAGTAGAGAAGAGTAGAGTGTCTGGTGGTGGAGGGAAGTGATGACTGTTGACGCCCTAGTGCCATGATGGTGAACCCTGGCACCCAAGATGTTTTGTAACTACATTTCCCATGATGCTCAACTACACTGCGGACTGCATGGGCATCAAAAATTTAGTTCATCTGGGGTGCCAAGGTTTGTCATCACTGCCCTAGTGCAATGGTCATTATTTAATTACCCCCCAAAAGGCCATGTTTTGGGAATTTCCCTTCGATAAAACCGGTCTCATAAATACTTCCGGTATCTCAGTCACGTCGCGACGCGTGTTCGTCACAGTCACGTGACTTCAAGTCACGTGACCGCGACGAACACGCGTCGGGACGTCACTGAGATACCGGAAGTGAGGTACGAGCTCGCCGCTCGTTGCTACACACATCTTTACATGTACCAAATGTGAGTGTTTTTATACTAAATGCTTTGCAAATAAATCTTTTTATATACTAAAATACTACACTATCGAGCAATCCTTTTTTACCCTACCCTGTGAGGTACATACACCAGCGCCAGGTAACAGAGGGGCCATTTGACAGAGGGGACCCCCATTAGGAGATACAACCACCAGGACCCAAAGAGAACCTCATTGTGGGGGGACGCCACCAAGGAAAAGCAGAGGCCCGTCCAGAGCCTGTACATCTATAAAACGCTGTTACCTTAAAGCGGTAAGGTAAGGGGACACCTATACTATAACCGGGAGAGGAACAGAAACCACTAAATCACTGAATGCACTACACCTTGGAGAATAAATATCTATGCACTAGCAACATCACCCTTGATCCACCTGCAATGCGTTTTTTATGACACCAAAGTCACAACAAACTTTAGGTCAAGTTGAGATAGGACTTACCTCACGGACCTACATCACCTTTATTCATTTTATTTATCACCATTTACTTCATTTATACCAACGTTTTTATAATGCATTTCTATGCGACTTTATGTGATTCTATGTGACCATATGCGATTTTGTGGAATTTTATGCGATTTTATCCGTATTTATCTGCATACTATGAACGTTTATGAACCATACATTTGAAGATCCTTTACTAGCAGCATATTGGTCACTTTACATTTGAATTAGCACCATTACCAAGCTATTGTCACATGTGATTTTATTTCAGACTTGGATTTTATATTAAGTTATCAATTTGCACAGGATGCACCTTTAGTCACTTTTCACCTATAAGTGAATGTTGTCTCTTTAAGCACTTTATATTTATTTTATTGCTTGGCACTTATTTATTGAATCCTTAGTATACAGCGCAGCACTACTCTTTTTAGATAACACAGGTGTGTTATGCCCCGTACACACGGTCGGAATTTCCAACGGAAAACGTCCTATTGGACCATGTTGTCGGAAAATCCGACCGTGTGTGGGCGCCATCGGACTTTTTCCGTCGGAAAAAATTTGAGATCCTGCTCTCAAATTTTCTGACAACAAAGTCCGATTGTACTTTTTCCGATCGTGTGTAGCGAATTCCGACGGACAAAGTGCCACGCATGCTCAGATCAAATTACAAGACCAAATCTATTGGCTACTAGCCTCTACCTAGTTCCGTCGTACACAACGAACGTCACCACGTTCAGAATGATCGGATTTTCTGATAACTTTGTCTGACTGTGTGTGGGCAACACCAGTGTCGGACAAAATCCGTCGAAAAAAAAAATCAGACGGATTTTGTGGTCGGAATTTCCGACCGTGTGTACGGGGCATTAGACAGCCTAACAACACAGAGGGGCCCAAAATCCAAGGAGCACCTTCGGGCTTTCTAAGAGCATAAATTGCACATCTAATTTCCAGACTACCTACCACATTATTGGAGGTCCTGGAGCACCAGGACAGGGAAAACACCTATAAAATTACACAATTTTTTAAGGAAAACACTCCAATGTGTTTTTTTTTTAAGAGGCAGACTTCTTCTTTTTTTTTTTTTTTGCCACAAGTTTTTTGAAAATGCTAAATAAATATAAACAAGACTTTTTTTTAACACAAAGTTGTGAATGTATAAGATATTTCTCACACACAGCATGGACATATTTATAATTACACTCCAAAATACATTCTGCTACTCCTTCTGTGCATGGTGACACCACATGTGTGTCAGGGAAGGCTTCGCCATAGTACAGACGGACCCCCGAGGCACATACTTATGGCGCATGCCTGTCACTAGGGATGGGCCCGGTGCTCGATGCGAACCCATGTTCGCATCGAGCACCGGGTGTTCGCTCGCTCGGCGAGCCCAGAACTATTTTGGCCACTCGCATCACGTTCGTGTGATGCGAGCGGCCCCGCAATGCATTGCGGCCGGCGCGGCCGGTGCAGTGCATTGCTGGCTGATGATTGGCCAAGCATGCACTGTGACCCCGCATGCTTGGCCAATCACAGCGCCGGAAACTCGAAGAGCCATAATTGGCTACAGGCAGGACGCCTGTAGCCAATTACAGCTCAGGGGCTTTAGTACACGCCCCTCTTATAAAAGGCCGCCACACCGTCTGCGCCGGTCACATGCTGTTCCGGCGTAGATAGAGCAGGATCGTTCTGTGTCACTCTGCTGGATTTAGTTAGAGAGATTTACTTAGAGAGATTGAGTTAGATAGATTCATTTAGAAAGATTGATTTAAAAAGAGGGGCTTGTAGTGTGTTTGTGGCAGGCAGGCAGAGCTCCTATATTTTGTTCCCAGAAGCACCTATAGGACTTGAAGTGTGTTAGTCCCATCACACAGACCTATATTTTCTTCCCAGAAGCACCTATAGGACTTGAAGTGTGTTAGTCCCATCACACAGAGATCATATATTTTGTTCCCAGAAGCACCCATAGGACTTGAAGTGTGTTAGTCCCATCACACAGACCTATATTTTCTTCCCAGAAGCACCTATAGGACTTGAAGTGTGTTAGTCCCATCACACAGACCTATATTTTGTTCCCAGAAGCACCTATAGGACTTGAAGTGTGTTAGTCCCATCACACAGAGATCATATATTTTGTTCCAGAAGCACCTATAGGACTTGAAGTGTGTTAGTCCCATCACACAGACCTACATTTTATTCCCAGAGGCACCTATAGGACTTGAAGTGTGTTAGTCCCATCACACAGACCTATATTTTGTTCCCAGACGCACCTATAGGACTTGAAGTGTGTTAGTCCCATCACACAGAGCTATATTTTCTTCCCAGAAGCACCTATAGGACTTGAGTGTGTTAGTCCCATCACACAGACCTACATTTTATTCCCAGAAGCACCTATAGGACTTGAAGTGTGTTAGTCCCATCACACAGAGATCATATATTTTGTTCCCAGAAGCACCTATAGGACTTGAAGTGTGTTAGTCCCATCACACAGACCTACATTTTATTCCCAGAGGCACCTATAGGACTTGAAGTGTGTTAGTCCCATCACACAGAGATCCTATATTTTGTTCCCAGAAGCACCTATAGGACTTGAAGTGTGTTAGTCCCATCACACAGACCTATATTTTCTTCCCAGAAGCACCTATAGGACTTGAAGTGTGTTAGTCCCATCACACAGACCTATATTTTGTTCCCAGACGCACCTATAGGACTTGAAGTGTGTTAGTCCCATCACACAGAGCTATATTTTCTTCCCAGAAGCACCTATAGGACTTGAAGTGTGTTAGTCCCATCACACAGACCTACATTTTATTCCCAGAAGCACCTATAGGACTTGAAGTGTGTTAGTCCCATCACACAGAGATCATATATTTTGTTCCCAGAAGCACCTATAGGACTTGAAGTGTGTTAGTCCCATCACACAGACCTACATTTTATTCCCAGAGGCACCTATAGGACTTGAAGTGTGTTAGTCCCATCACACAGAGATCCTATATTTTGTTCCCAGAAGCACCTATAGGACTTGAAGTGTGTTAGTCCCATCACACAGACCTATATTTTCTTCCCAGAAGCACCTATAGGACTTGAAGTGTGTTAGTCCCATCACACAGACCTATATTTTGTTCCCAGAAGCACCTATAGGACTTGAAGTGTGTTAGTCCCATCACACAGACCTATATTTTCTTCCCAGAAGCACCTATAGGACTTGAAGTGTGTTAGTCCCATCACACAGAGATCATATATTTTGTTCCCAGAGGCACCTATAGGACTTGAAGTGTGTTAGTCCCATCACACAGACCTATATTTTCTTCCCAGAAGCACCTATAGGACTTGAAGTGTGTTAGTCCCATCACACATACCTATATTTTGTTCCCAGAAGCACCTATAGGACTTGAAGTGTGTTAGTCCCATCACACAGACCTATATTTTCTTCCCAGAAGCACCTATAGGACTTGAAGTGTGTTAGTCCCATCACACAGAGATCATATATTTTGTTCCCAGAAGCACCTATAGGACTTGAAGTGTGTTAGTCCCATCACACAGAGATCATATATTTTGTTCCCAGAAGCACCTATAGGACTTGAAGTGTGTTAGTCCCATCACACAGACCTATATTTTCTTCCAGAAGCACCTATAGGACTTGAAGTGTGTTAGTCCATCACACAGAGATCATATATTTTCTTCCCAGAAGCACCCATAGGACTTCTAGTGTGTTAGTGGCATCACACAGAGCTCCTATATATTCTTCTCAGCAGCACCCACAGGACTACCGACTACAATGACTGGAAGACCGCCAAGGGGAGGCAGAGCATGCAGAGCCAAGAACACAGGGCAGGCAGGCTCTGTTTCTAGTGGACGTGGCCGTGGCCGTGGACGTGGTCGTGCATCGTCATAAGCACGTGGCCATGGGACACGCGCGTCTTTGTTTTCGGCAGCTGGACATGTGGAGCCGCATCATGCTGAAGGCTTGGTAGAATGGATGACCAAGCCCTCCTCATCCTCCTCATCCTCTCTCACCCAGGCTCAGGGTACTGACAGAGCATCATCAGCCACCCCTTCCCTAGACCCACCATGTCCTCCTGAGGAGTCCCCCGAACTCTTTGAGCACAGTGTTGGGTACATGCTCCAGGAGGATGCCCAACGATTCGAAGGCTCGGATGATGATACCCAGCTTGAGGAATCTGGCAGTACTGTTCCACCAGCTGCAGCTTACTGCCAGGTTTGCTCTAGTGGTGAAGAGGGAGGGGATGATGAGGTCACTGACTCCACGTGGGTGCCTGAAGGGAGAGAGGATGAGGAGGAAGACGAGGAGGAGGAGGATGCGGCGTCACATGTCCAACGAGGCAGGATGCCCCCTGGAGGCCAGGTAGAGGCCAGCACAGCAACTGTGCAACACCGCAGAGCTCCGCCTGTGCAGGGCGCTGCCTTTGCACGTTATCAGAAAAGTTCTTTGGTGTGGGCCTTTTTTGAGACGAGTGCATCAGATCGCACCACTGCTATTTGCAATATTTGTCTCAAGCGTATCTCGCGTGGCCAAAACATCAGCCGCTTGGGCACCACAAGCATGACCAGACATATGTCGACCTGCCATGCAGCTCGTTGGCAGGCACACATAAAAAGACCCACACCAAAGAACTAAGCGGACCTCTCCTTGCTCCTCATCAGCTGGGATCTCCATCCCCACTACACCTTCAGTGCTCTCTGAAAGCTGCTCTGAGAGGACTGAAGGTGTAGAATTCGGTGTGTCACAACCAAGTACTTGCAGTACACCGACGTCCGAATGCAGCAGGCAAATTTCCCTGCCCCAGCTGCTGGACCGTAGAAAGAAGTACACTCCCAGCCATCCACATGCCCAGCGGTTGAATGCTAGCTTGGCTAAATTGCTAGCACTTCAGCTGCTGCCTTTTCAGTTGGTAGACTCGACCCCCTTCCGTGAGTTTGTTCAATGTGCGGTCCCTCAGTGGCAGGTTCCCAAACGCCACTTTTTCTCACGGAAGGCGATTCCGTCTCTCTACCGGCATGTGGAAGGCAATGTCCATGCCTCGCTGGACAGGGCGGTCAGCGGTAAGGTGCATATTACCGCTGACTCATGGTCCAGCAGGCATGGACAGGGACGGTACCTTTCTTTCACGGCCCATTGGGTCACTCTATTGGCAGCTGGGAGGGATGCAGGACAAGGTGCAGTAGTGTTGGAGGTTGTTCCGCCACCACGCCTCCAAAACGCTACTACTGCTACTGGTTGTGACACACCTCTCTCCTCCACCCCCTCCTCTTCTTCTTGCTCCAGTGCTCTGTCCTCGGAACCAGCGGTGCTCCGTAGGCGTACAAGGGGCTACGCAAGTACGCAGGCAAAAAGATGCCATGCCGTGCTTGCGCTGGTGTGTTTGGGGGACAGGAGCCACACTGGGCCAGAGGTTCTGGCAGCTCTGCAGGGGCAGGCCGAGAGGTGGTTGACGCCACGTCAGCTTAAGCCAGGAATGGTCGTTTCTGACAATGGCACCAACCTCCTCTCCGCCCTGCGACAGGGGCAGCTCACCCATGTGCCCTGCATGGCTCACGTCCTCAACCTGGTGGTGCAGCGGTTCTTGGGCAGGTTCCCAGGCTTACAGGATGTCCTGAGGCAGGCCAGGAAAGTCTGTGTGCATTTCCGCCGATCTTATAATGCCAGTGCTCGGCTGACTGAGCTGCAAAAGGAGCTGAACCTGCCCAAGAACCGCCTAATATGTGACATGCCCACCAGGTGGAACTCAACGTTGGCCATGCTGCAGCGACTGCACACGCAGCAGAGGGCCATCAATGAGTACCTTTGCGACTACGGCACCAGGACAGGGTCAGGGGAGCTTGGTTTTTTTTCCCCACGTCAGTGGAGCATGATCAGGGATGCATGCACTGTCCTCTCACCATTTGAGGAGGCCACGAGGATGGTGAGCAGTGACAGTGCATGCATCAGTGACACTGTACCTCTTGTCCACCTGTTGGAGCATACGCTGCGTGGGATAATGGTCACGTACCTGGTGGTGCGAGCCCGAGATTGCAGGGAGAGGACTCCCTTGCGTCTCCCACTCCTGGTCCCCTGGTGTGGGAACAGGAGAGCCGGGAGTGAGGAGGAGCACGGGTGCCTGGCAGGATCAACAGACAGTCGGGAAGGAAACAGGTTAGCTGAGCAGGCGGTATCTCTGGGAAGCAGGCTCACATGTAAACTGGATAGAAGAGCTGGCCGGATCACAGGAACCAGGCTCACAGGTAAACCTGATAGCAGAGCAGGCAGGATCACAGGAAGGAGGCTCACAGGTAAACTGGATAGCAGAGCTCCCAGGATCACAGGAAAGCTGGCTCACAGGTAAAGTGGATAGCAGTGCTGGCAGGATCACAGGAAGCCGGCTCACAGGTAAACCGGTTAGCAGAGCTGGCAGGTTCACAGGAAGCAGGCTCACAGGGAAACTGGATAGCAGAGCTGGCAGGATCACAGGAAGCAGGCTCACAGGTAAACCGGATAGCAGAGCTGGCAGGATCACAGGAAGCAGGCTCACAGGTAAATCGGATAGCAGAGCTGGCAGGATCACAGGAATCAGGCTCACAGGTAAACCGGATAGCAGAGCTGGCAGGATCACAGGAAGCAGGCTCACAGGTAAACCGGATAGCAGAGCTGGCAGGATCACAGGAAGCAGGCTCACAGGTAAACTGGATAGCAGAGCTGGCAGGATCACAGGAAGCAGGCTCACAGGTAAACTGGATAGCAGAGCTGGCAGGATCACAGGAAGCAGGCTCACAGGTAAACTGGATAGCAGAGCTGGCAGGATCACAGGAATCAGGCTCACAGGTAAACTGGATAGCAGAGCTGGCAGGATCACAGGAAGCAGGCTCACAGGTAAACTGGATAGCAGAGCTGGCAGGATCACAGGAATCAGGCTCACAGGTAAACCGGATAGCAGAGCTGGCAGGATCATAGGAATCAGGCTCACAGGTAAACTGGACAACGGCTTGGCAAGCAGGCTCACAGGTAACTTGGATAGCAGAGCTGGCAGGATCACAGGCAAGCAGGTTCACAGGTAAGCTTGGATAGCAGAGCTGACAGGAACTGGACAACGGCTTGGCAAGTAAGTTCACAGGTACACTTGGATAGCAGAGCTGACAGGAACTGGACAACGGCTTGGCAAGCAGGTTCACAGGTAAGCTTGGATAGCAGAGCTGACAGGAACTGGACAACGGCTTGGCAAGTAAGTTCACAGGTACACTTGGATAGCAGAGCTGACAGGAACTGGACAACGGCTTGGCAAGCAGGTTCACAGGTAAGCTGGATAGCAGAGCTGACAGGAACTGAACACAGGAAACGGAACCACAGACTGGACTGGAACCAACAGGTGAACAGGCTCGTTACAGAGGGTCAGACTGCAGACTGGACAAGGCTAAACAAGGAACCAAAGTTCATCAAGAAGTCAGGTAAAGCATCTGAACTTAGAGCAAGGTACAATGGATCAGGCAGGAGGATGGTCACTGGAAGCCGGGGTCGGGTACAGGCAGAAAGCAGGATAGTCTTTATGGCAAGCCGGGTCAAAGGAACAGGTATAACAGGATCAGGTTTCTTTTACTACACCACAACGCTGTAGAGCAGACAGCAAAGACCGTCTGCTCAAGTCAGGCTTAAATAGGCCGGCTGGTGCTAACTAGGGCGCGCGCCCGTCTCCCTGTGCGCGGTTGTGCACGTGCCCGCGCCCGGGCGCGCATGCGCATGCGCAATGGAATCTGAGGGCCAGGACGGCCCGGGTTTAGATTTCTGGCAGGATCTTCATGACATTGCCCCCCTCCTAGGGGCAACCTCCGGGTGCCCCTCTGGGCAAATCTCTCAGGGTGAGCTCTTTTGAAGGCTTGAACTAGACTCTTAGCATGGATATTACACTCGGGCTCCCAGGAATTTTCTTCAGGACCATATCCCTTCCATTTGATCAAAAACTGGTTCTGATTTCTCCTTTTCCTAACATTTAGTATGGCCTCTACCTCATATTCTTCCTCGCCATCTACCAAGACTGGGTCCGGGGGTACCGTCCTTCTGTTGGAAAAGGGGTTGGAAGTGGAGGGCTTTAACAGGGAAACATGAAAGACTGGATGGACTTTGAGGGAATCAGGAAGTTCCAACTCATAGGCTACTTCATTAATCTTTCGTTTGACTGGAAAGGGACCTAAGAACTTAGGGCCCAGTTTCTTTGAGGGACAAGCCAATTTCAGATTCAAGGTGGAGAGCCACACTGTGTCACCCGGTGCCAGTACCAATTCTCCACGCCTTTTTCGGTCAAAGACTGTTTTGTTATGTTCCTGGGTCCGGGCCATGGTGTCCTGCAGGAGTTGATTATTGGAAGCAAAGAAGTCAATCTTCTCCTGGACTGCGGGCACAGTACATTCAGGAAGAGAATTGGGCAGAAATGAAGGATGAAAGCCATAGTTGGCGAAAAAAGGTGTCTGTTGGGTGGCCGAGTGGATGGCATTGTTATATGCAAACTCGGCAACTGGTAACAGGGAGATCCAATCGTCTTGGGAGAAGGAAGAAAAGCATCGAAGATATTGTTCCAGGGTCTGATTGGTTCTTTCGGTCTGCCCATTGGTTTGAGGGTGATAAGCGGAAGAAAACGATAGCTCAATATTGAGGGCCTTGCAGAGTGATTTCCAAAACCGAGAGGTGAATTGTACCCCTCGGTCGGATACTATGTTGGCTGGTACCCCATGGAGTCTGATGACTTCTCGGATGAACACTTGTGCGGTTTCTGAGGCAGAAGGGGTACCCTTCATGGGAACAAAGTGTGCCATCTTTGACAGACGATCAACTATCACGAAGATCGTAGTGTGGTCCTCTGCTGGGGGCAGTTCCACAATGAAATCTATGGACAGCATTTTCCAGGGACGATCTGGGACTGGTAATGGCTTGAGTAAGCCCCAGGCTTTGGTTCTGTGACTCTTGCTCCGAATACACACAGTGCATGTTTCCACAAATTTCCTGCAGTCTTCCCTTAGCTGAGGCCACCAGAAGGTACGTTGTACCAATTCAGTGGTTTTGGTGACACCAAAGTGTCCGGCAAGCTTGTGATCATGGCACAATTCCAGGACGGTTACCCGCAGACCCTCGGGAATGAAAATCTTATCCCCATGCCACAATAGCCCATCCTTGGCCTGCAACCCAGGACCGGGAGTGGGTATGAGGCCACTGGAAGCCCGCCTGAGCCGGGACAGTAGGTCTTCCTGTAGCAGGAGAAAGTTTCCAGGGGCAAGGATAGTGTCTGGAGGGGAACCATCCTGGGATTTGTGATACATACGAGACAGAGCGTCCGGCTTCGCGTTTTTGGAACCCGGACGATATGTCACGTGAAAAGTAAAACGAGAGAAAAATAAGGCCCAACGGGCCTGTCTAGGTTTTAACCTCTTGGCAGTCTTCAGGTACTCTAGATTCTTGTGATCTGTGAAGATCAGGATTGGGTGAGTAGCCCCTTCTAGCAGGTAGCGCCATTCCTCAAGGGCGGTCTTTATGGCCAGTAATTCCCGATCCCCCACATCGTAGTTCTTCTCGGCTGGGGACAGTTTCCGTGAGAAGAATGCCACGGGGTGTAGCAGGGCTTTGATGCCCTGTCTCTGGGACAGGATGGCCCCTACAGCTATCTCTGAGGCATCCACTTCGAGGACAAAGGGCAGAGAAGGATCTGGATGCTTCAGGATAGGGGCTGAGGTAAAGAGCCCCTTGAGGGCCTCGAAGGCCCCTTGGGCCTCAGGGGACCAATGAAAACGGGTACCTTGTTTGGTGAGTTGAGTAATGGGTGCCACTATGGCCGAGAATCCCTTAATGAATTTGCGATAAAAATTGGCAAAGCCAATGAATCGCTGGATCCCCTTTTTATCTGCGGGAACTGGCCAGTCCAGGATGGCTGAGATTTTTTGGGGGTCCATCCGGATGCCTCTACTGGAGATGATCAAACCTAGGAAGGGTATGCTTTCTACCTCAAAGAGACATTTTTCTGCCTTGGCATAGAGGCCATGTTGCCGGAGACGACCCAACACACTTTTAACATGTCCACGATGCAGCTCTAGGGAGGAAGAGAAAATTAGTATGTCATCAAGATAAACAACAGCAAAAACATCAAGGAAGTCCCGAAGTACATCATTTATAAAGGCCTGGAAGGTAGCGGGGGCGTTACAGAGTCCAAACGGCATCACCAGGTACTCGAAGTGCCCAAATCGAGACCGAAATGCCGTCTTCCATTCGTCCCCATCCTTTATACGTATCAAATTGTATGCCCCTCTGAGGTCCAGTTTAGAAAAGATGGAGGCCGTGCCAAGCCTCTGAAACAGTTCAGGTACCAGGGGAAGCGGGTAGCGGTTTTTGACTGTGACCTCGTTTAGGGCACGGTAGTCCACACAGGGTCTGAGAGAATGGTCCTTCTTCTCTACAAAAAATATTCCTGCACCTGCAGGAGACGTAGATGGGCGGATAAACCCTTTTTTCAGGTTATCATCAATATAGTCCTTTAATTTTCCCTGCTCCACCTCTGTTAACGGAAAAACCCTACCGAAGGGAATCTTGGCCCCGGGAAGGAGTTCAATGGGACAGTCATAGGGCCTATGTGGTGGCAGCACATCTGCCCTTTGTTTACTAAACACATCCAGGTATGCATGGTAGACTTCAGGGATGGACTGACGTAGACCTGCCTCGTTTTCGAGGCAGAGCAGAGCAGAGGGTCCTGCGGGGGCCAAGGAGCCGCAGGACCTTTGGCAGTAGGGGGAAGAAAAGGCCACCTCTCCTGTGGACCAGTTGATGACCGGGTTGTGTGCTTGCAGCCAGGGGATCCCTAGAATGACTGGAAACAAGGGAGAAGAAATTATGTCCAAACATAACAGTTCTTGATGTGACTCTGAGATCACTGTGTGCAATGGGGCAGTCTCCTGAGTCACCGGGCCAGATTTGATGGTGGACCCATCCGCCAGGTGGACAGACAGGCCTTGTTTTCTCAGACGGAGAGGAATTCGATGCCGGGCAGCAAAAGCAGAGTCCATAAAGCAACTGCAGGCACCAGAGTCAATGATAGCTGTGGTTTGTAGGGTCCTTCCTGAGAACTGGAAGGAAACAGAAAGGGCAAGATGAGATGAAACCCCGGTCACAGGATCCACATAACTGGAGAGAATGGTGGGGAACTTACGGAGTTTAGCCGGGCAGTTCCGAACATAATGACCAGGCTCTCCACAATACAGGCACAGATTGTTGCTGCGGCGTCTCTGACGTTCTGCTGGGGTGAGAGAAGGCCGCAGGAGTCCAAGTTGCATGGGTTCGGATGCTGAAGAGGCATGAGTAGGTTTAACAGGGGGAGCAGTGCGGAAGTGACTAGGACCCCTGGGGAGCATCCAGGTAGGTCTTGGGGACCCCAAGGTTCGTTCGGCCCTACGCTCCCGTAGGCGCCGGTCAATTTGGATGCTTAGGTCTATGAGGGAATTCAGGGTCTGGGGTACCCCCACTCTGGCGAGCTCGTCCTTGAGTGCGTCTGAGAGGCCCATGCGGAATTGGTGACGGAGGGCAGCATCGTTCCAGTCGGTGTCGGCACCCCAACGCCTGAACTCAGCCACATAGTCCTCTGCTGGTCTTCGACCCTGTTGGAGAGAACGTAAGGCGGCCTCCGCAGTGGTTGAGAGTTGGGGGTCCTCATAAAGCTGCGCCATGGCATCAAAAAAGGTGGAGAGACTGGTCAATGCTGCATCCTTTTGTTCCACGAGACGGTGGGCCCAGATTTGGGGATCCCCAGTCAGTAGGGCTACCACAAAACCCACCTTGGTGGTCTCTAAAGAGAAGGTCCTAGGTTGCAGGGCAAAATGGAGTTCACAGGAGTTACGAAAAGTTCTGAAGCTACCACGGGCACCCGTAAATTTCTCTGGAGTAGGTACCTTGGGCTCAGGTGGTAGCATCACTATAGTCTGGGTAGGTGCAGGCCCCGTTGGGGGTATTGCTGGGTGAGGAGTTCCTTGGGTACTGGATGGACCAGACAGGGCCAGTACCCGTTCCTCCAGCCGGGTATAACCCTGCTGGAGGTTCTTCACCGCTTCGGTCAGACCTGCCAGGTGTTGGCATAGCCCCTCCATGGCGGGGGCTCCCTGCTCGGGCTCAGACATGGCTGTCTGCTACTGTCACGTACCTGGTGGTGCGAGCCCGAGATTGCAGGGAGAGGCCTCCCTTGCGTCTCCCACTCCTGGTCCCCTGGTGTGGGAACAGGAGAGCCGGGAGTGAGGAGGAGCACGGGTGCCTGGCAGGATCAACAGACCGGCGGGAAGGAAACAGGTTAGCTGAGCAGGCGGGTTCTCTGGGAAGCAGGCTCACAGGTAAACTGGATAGCAGAGCTGGCAGGATCACAGGAAGCAGGCTCACAGGTAAACTGGATAGCAGAGCTGGCAGGATCACAGGAAGCAGGCTCACAGGTAAACCGGATAGCAGAGCTGGCAGGATCACAGGAAGCAGGCTCACAGGTAAACTGGATAGCAGAGCTGGCAGGATCACAGGAAGCAGGCTCACAGGTAAACACGGATAGCAGAGCTGGCAGGATCACAGGAAGCAGGCTCACAGGTAAACTGGATAGCAGAGCTGGCAGGATCACAGGAAGCAGGCTCACAGGTAAACTGGATAGCAGAGCTGGCAGGATCACAGGAAGCAGGCTCACAGGTAAAACTGGATAGCAGAGCTGGCAGGATCACAGGAAGCAGGCTCACAGGTAAACCGGATAGCAGAGCTGGCAGGATCACAGGAAGCAGGCTCACAGGTAAACTGGATAGCAGAGCTGGCAGGATCACAGGAAGCAGGCTCACAGGTAAACGGATAGCAGAGCTGGCAGGATCACAGGAAGCAGGCTCACAGGTAAACCGGATAGCAGAGCTGGCAGGATCACAGGAATCAGGCTCACAGGTAAACTGGATAGCAGAGCTGGCAGGATCACAGGAAGCAGGCTCACAGGTAAACTGGATAGCAGAGCTGGCAGGATCACAGGAATCAGGCTCACAGGTAAACTGGATAGCAGAGCTGGCAGGATCACAGGCAAGCAGGCTCACAGGTAAACTGGATAGCAGAGCTGACAGGAACTGGACAACGGCTTGGCAAGCAGGTTCACAGGTACACTTGGATAGCAGAGCTGACAGGAACTGGACAACGGCTTGGCAAGCAGGTTCACAGGTAAGCTTGGATAGCAGAGCTGACAGGAACTGGACAACGGCTTGGCAAGTAAGTTCACAGGTACACTTGGATAGCAGAGCTGACAGGAACTGGACAACGGCTTGGCAAGCAGGTTCACAGGTAAGCTGGGATAGCAGAGCTGACAGGAACTGAACACAGGAAACGGAACCACAGACTGGACTGGAACCAACAGGTGAACAGGCTCGTTACAGAGGGTCAGACTGCAGACTGGACAAAGGCTAAACAAGGAACCAAAGTTCATCAAGAAGTCAGGTAATGAATCTGAACTAGAGCAAGGTACAATGGATCAGGCAGGAGGATGGTCACTGGAAGCCGGGGTCGGGTACAGGCAGAAAGCAGGATAGTCTTTATGGCAAGCCGGGTCAAAGGAACAGGTATAACAGGATCAGGTTTCTTTTACTACACCACAACGCTGTAGAGCAGACAGCAAAGACCGTCTGCTCAAGTCAGGCTTAAATAGGCCGGCTGGTGCTAACTAGGGCGCGCGCCCGTCTCCCTGTGCGCGGTTGTGCACGTGCCCGTGCCCGGGCGCGCATGCGCATGCGCAATGGAATCTGAGGGCCAGGACGGCCCGGGTTTAGATTTCTGGCAGGATCTTCATGACAGTTTCAGTGCTGCTGGAGGATTTGTCACCGATCATAGGGTGCGCCTGTCCACCGCTGCGGTACAAGGGTGCGCCTGTCCACCGCCTCGGTTGATCGACTGACCTTCATCAAAATGAATCAGTCTTGGATCACCACCAGCTACCAGGCACCTGAGGCGGATATAACCGAATAATTTTTAATGTCACATCCCTTCAAGACTGCCTATGCTGTTGCTGAGTGACTGTCCTCTTATGTTCACTGACTATCCTCTTCTCCTCCTCAATGATCCATGCCACCACACCAGTGCCTAAGGCACAATTTTTCAGCCCCTGTTTAACAGGGGCGTGTACATACAATTTTTTATAAAAAAATGCTTCGCAACACGTGTGACTGCTGTGCTCCAAGTACAGTATCTGTGAGGGGTTGCAGTGTTGTGGCACCAGTGCCTAAGGCACAATTTTTCAGCCCCTGTTTAACAGGGGCGGGTAATTACAAATCTTGATCTAATAGTTCACAGCAGGGCCCATTCCTGCGCCCACCAAGAGTAACTATGAGGGCCTACAGTCTTGTGGCAACACCGTCACCACCACCGCCAAAGGCCCAATTTTTCTGCCCTGTTCATCAGGTGCTTGCAATTACAAATCTTGATCTAATAACTCACAGCAGGGCCATTCCTGCGCCCACCAAGAGTAACTGTGAGAGCTTACAGTCTTGTGGCAACACGTCCACCACCACCACCACCCCCAATTTTTCTGCCCTGTTCAACAGGTGCATGCAATTACAAATCTTGATCTATTAACTCACAGCAGGGCCCATTCCTGTGCCCAGCAGTCTTGTGGCTACACCAACATCTAATAGGGCAAATTTCTGCAGAGTATATACGCCAGGCCCCCCTACTTTCAAACATCCAAACTTACAAACGACTCCTACTTGCAAATGGAAAGAGAAAACAGGAGTGAGAGGAAATCTACCCCTAGGAGGGAAATTCTATCCTGTTAGATTTAATTTGGGAAAAAGGTATCTCTCTCTACTGATACTTTATCACCAATCTTTGTTTCAATTAAAACCCCCACTTTTCCAAAAACATTTGTCATTGGGACGGGAAAGTGAGGTGACATGTTCTGAACAGATGTGCAAAGACAGCAAATGTTACAGGGGTGATAACCCTCCCTATGTTCTCCAAAAAGCTTAAAAATAGATTTTTTTTTGGGATGGAGCTACACTTCATAATGTACCTGTTCAGATTCTACTTAAGATCAAACCTAAAGCCGCAAGTGGTTTTAAATGGCTTCTTTTTTTCCTTTACAAATGTCATTTTGTGCAGGGACAGTTCTAAAACACGGGAAACACATGCCACTTCACAGGCATACTTTAGACACCCCCCAGGTACCATATTTAAAGGAAAATTTCACTTTTTCTTTTTCACTTTATGCATCATTAAAATGACTGCTCCCGAAAAAACTTTAGTTTTTAAAAGTTCTTTTTGCATTGATATATGTCCCCTGGGGCAGGACCCGGGTCCCCAAACCTGTTTTATGACATTAACATGCATATTGGCCGTTGTAATTAGCACTTTTGATTTCGAACGTTCGCGTCCATTATAACGTATAGGGTTCGAAAATTCGCGCAAACTTTCGGTCCGTTCGAAGGTTCTGGTGCGAACCGAACCCGGGGGTGTTCGGCTCATCCCTACCTGTCACGGATACTGGCGCCAAATGGCTTTTTTAAACAGGCCTTCTGTACTGGCTAATTGTTGTTTGGTCTACAGCATTCTGAGTTTGTTCCTGTTTCCTGTGCCTGCCTTCTGATCTTGACCCGACTTGCTCCTGACCATCTTTGCTCTCTGCCCCTGACCTCGGCTTGTCCCCGGGTTCTGCCTCTGCTCTTGTCTGATCTGTTTACCGTTGCGGACATTGG